>JASCZW010003007.1:0-113086 GCA_034211315.2 Aedes japonicus
GTGACAAAAACATTGGAAGCGCTGATCCTGTCATGGACCGAAAGGTGAAAAGGGTATTAACGAAAACTCAAATCTCGCCATTCGAACGGTGACTCGTACAATAGGGATGTCGCCTGGTTTTGTCCAAAAATCAAAACAACGTTTGGGACTTAAGTCGTATAAAGTAAAAATAGTTGCAAATCGCAACGACAAACAGAACTTGGCAGCAAAATCACGGCCTCGACGTTTGTACTGCGAATATTTGACGAAGTTTTCATCCGTTGTTATGGACGATGAAACTTATGTCCTGGAGGATTTCAAGCAGCTTGCAGGGCTGGCTGGCATTTCAGAACGAAGAAGGCATCGAATTTTCCAAAAAATACCTTGTGTGGCAAGCAATTTGCACGTGTGCAAACAGTAAATCTTTCGTCACTACAGGCACAATCAACAAGGAGATCTATCAAAAAAAGTGTCTGCAGAAGTGATTGCTACCCTTCTTCAAAAGTCATAAAGAAAAACCTTGGTTCTGGCCCTATTTGGCATCATTTCACTATGCTAAAATTGTGATGGAGTGGTACCAAGCAAATCAAGTGAACATTGTACCAAAAACCTCAAACCCGCCAAATTGCCCAGAGCTACGATCAACCGAGAGATATTGGGCTCTGATGAAGCGGAAGCTTTCTGGAAAAAAGCAAGGAATCAAAGACATCAAACACTTCCAGCAAATTTGGACAAAGACGGCTTCTACGATTACTGAAGAGTCTGTACAAACCCTAATGGACCCTTGAGCGCAAAGTTCGAAAAGTTTATGCAAATACCGAATAACTATGTTTTGTCTTCACGAATTGTTAAAACACATCCCATGAATCTGAAATAAACAACTACGACGGAAATATAATGCAAAATGTATGTTTTATTCATGTTTTGAGGTTGTCGGATTATTGCGGATCTGTATATTGTTCAAAAAGTTGTAGATGAAAAAATGTTAAGCTACTCCACAACAAACATCAGTGTCGAATAACCGCTTCTTTAAACAAATTTGGAGACATTATTCAGCTTTCTAGAAGAAACAGCTAAACAACTTCTCTAAATTTGTTTGAACAAACAGTTAATCGACACTTATGTTTGTTGGTGGGTATGGTTGAACATTTTTTTCTGTAGCTTTTGAAATGACCGAATAAGTAATTTTTCCTCTAAGGTACGTATTAGGGTGTCTCTATGAAAATCAGTTATTTTGCTCTAACTTTTTCTATTTCATTTATTTTAGCTAAGTTGTCTTGCCATTGCATTTTGTTTATTTGTCGTCAATCATTTCGTAGACCTTGTTACATTTTGCTAAACATCTAAGAGTTTTCAATTAACTAATGTCTAGTTAGCCTAACAAAAAAAAGCTTTTTAAGTGCATTTTTATTCATTGTGATATCTACCGTTTCGCTATACGTGTTGAAGCAGGACATCATTCTATTTAAAGGAGCATTTTTGGCATAGTTCGTTCTTTGATTGTTAATAAAAATAAATTTTTATTTCTTAGAGAGCGACTAGGAGCATAAAAATTTAAGTTTGCTAATATTTCTGGACTGCTTATTCGTTGCTCACTAACATCAGCTATGAAAGCTATCATAGCGAACTCTCTTCGCCTTTGAAGTCCTTCTAAATTAATCAACAAACATCGCGACTCATATGATGGTAATGGCAGACGTGTCCAACCTAATTTTCTTAGAGCAAACAACACAAATTGTCTCTGAACCGATTCTATACGATTTACATATGTTTCTTGATATGGAGCCCAAGCAACGCTACAGTATTCTAGTATGGGCCTCACATATGCCACATAAAGTGTTTTTAATGTGTAAGGGTCGTTGAAATGCAAACTGTATCTTTTAATAAACCCAAGCATGTTATTTGCTTTATAGATGATACTATTGTAGTGATCAGCAAAGGATAACTTGGAGTCAAGTATAACTAATAGATCTCTAATTTGACGACATCTTTCAATTGCTATCTGACCGAGAGAGACTGTATTTTGTGTTATGGAATGCTTTCTCGTGAACGATATAGAGGTGCATTTTTGAGCGTTAAGTTCTAACAAGCATTTTTTACACCAGGTGTAAAAATTATTAATTTCGTGTTGAAAAATATCAAGATCATGTGGTTTTTGTATCTCCATAAACAGTTTCATGTCGTCTGCATATACTGAGACTTGAAGGACTTTCAAAATTTTTTCTACATCGTTAACAAATAAAACAAATAATAAGGGGCCAAGATGTGAACCTTGTGGCACTCCAGATGTAACATTTACTATTTTAGAGAGATTGCCGTTAAGTCGTTGCGTTCTTGTTGTCAAGTATGACTCGATCCATTTCAGTAATCTTGGATTAAATCCTAACCTTGATAACTTAAAAATCAGCAAAGGTATGTCTACTCTGTCAAAAGCTTTACTAAAATCGGTATATAATGCTTCTACATCCACCTTTATCCATTACGTTTAACGAAAATGTTAAGAAACTTATCAAGTTAGTAGATGTTGATCTCCCTTTACAAAACCATTTTGCTTATTAGTAATCAATGTTTTAGCTTGAGAAAAAAAATTGTCATTTATAATGGATTCAAATAGTTTAGGGATGCAAGATAGAATAGCAATCCCACGGTAATTTTTTAATATCAGATTTTTTACCACTTTTGAAAATCGGAATTAAAAATGATTTCTTCCAAATGGTAGGAAGAATACTGGACTTCAATGATAAATTAAAAAGCAAAAATAAAGGTTTAACTAATTCTTTCGAAAACGATTTGAGAAATAAAGGAGGTAAACCATCTGGTCCAACACCCTTTGAGACATCCAATGTTTCAAGAGCATATAAGATTTCTTTATCGGATAAACTTAAAACTGAAATATCTTTCATTGGTTCAGGGAGGTACGAAAAATATTGATGATCACGCTCACTATCATCATGAGATGTATAGACGTCCTGAAAGAAATCAGCAAATAAGTCACAAATTTCATTAGAAGTATTACCACTTTTGTCACCTAGATGCATTTTTGATGGAAAGCTCTGAGATTTTCGTTTCTCTTTAACATGTTTGAAGAAGTATTTAGGGTCCGATTTGATATTATTTTCAATTTTTGTGTTGTGTTCTTTGTATGCTTTTAATATTTCAAGATTTAGCTGATCACATATGGCCAGGTAGATTGAGAGGTTTTCATCACTTGTATTTCTTTTATACGCTTTATGTGCTTTCTGCTTCCTATTTTTAAGATTGATTACCTGTCTATTGGACCACTCTGGCGCTTTGTTATTGATTTTCTTCCTTCGCTTTTTGGGGACTGTTTGTTCTAGAATATCATACATTATTTCGTGCATCTACTGATTTTTCTATGCCATGATTACGCGTTAAAATTTGCCAATCGACACAATTTAATTTATGTTTGATTACTGCATAGTTTGCTTTGCTAAAATCATAGAATGAGTCGGTGAAATTGTTATCCATTGTTGGTTTTTTTTCGTGTATAAATACGGAGTACTCAATAGCAGTGTGAAATGCTTCATTTTTCCAAAGGGGCGAATATGACTCGGATACGCAAAAATCGTCCGACATGTTTGTAAATAACAAATCTAAGTAGCAGTTGTTTTTATTTTTCACGGTATTTACTTGATGTAGCCCTAATTCAGCACTACTATCAAACAGAGTATGAAGCGTTTCGTTGTCCCCTACAATTGGTATCAAGAAAGATTCATTTTCGTCATCAACAATAAAATTGGCTGTTCTTTGGTTAAAATCTCCGTATATGTGAACATTTGCTTCAGAATCAAATTTCGAAACAATATCACCAGCAATACTAAAAATTTTTAATAGGACTCTTTCCTCGCGTGTTCTGGGGAAATACACTGACGCTAAAATGTGAATTTGGCCTCCGATGAGAAATTTTACCCATACATGGTCAAACTCCTTACACTTGTATGATAAAATTTGTTCCGATTCATAGTTAAAACTAACTGCTACTAAAACGCCTCCACCGCATTTTTTGGGATAACAATTTATCGCGATCATCCTTAAAAACGTTAAACAGATTGCCAAAAACTTCTTCGTTATACATTCCGGCATCCCAACTCGTCTCAGTTCCTAAAATTACTGTAAAATTGCACGCAGCAACTTGTTTATAAATTTCGTTCACTTTAATTGCACTTTTCATTCTGTTAAAATTTTGACAATAAATTATTACTTCTTTGCTTTCATGTTTTTGAGGCTCGGTTATGTGTGGCACTATGTTAGTCGAAAACTAAAACTATTGGAATTAATTATCTTTTCATCATAATCTAAATTAATGATAGTCGACAGATTAAAGTTACTTAAGCTATTTACCTCTCCTTGATTAAGAAAAGTCGTCAAATTCAGCATATCATCTTCGGGTTCATCAATGTTATTGTCCTCCTCCAAGGGGTCCGTCAATTCAAGGGGAAACACGAATGCTTACATGTGCATGCCACGCAAGGTGCAGCCGAGAGGGCCCCCGGAGCATTCCAATTGGTTAAATGTGCAGGAGCGGAAGGTGACGGAAAGGATGGTGCATCGCCGGCCGGGTACGGGTTTAGTATTTCACCTCTTTGAAAGTTGATTGTTCGATGGCTAGGTGGAGGTCTGGAGAAACGATCCTTTGCAGTAGCAAGAAGCTCGCGGTCGGGTGGAAGTTGGTTGTATTTGTTGTTGATGTTGGTATTGTTATAGTTGCAATGGTTGGTGGTTGCGTAGTTTTCATTATAGCTATAATTGCAGTGGTTCCTATTGTCGTTGCGATCATATATACGATTGTGATGTGTGATGTTATTATTCGCCTGATTTTTACGTTTCTTCGCTACTTCAGCCTGTTTTTGCTGTTTTTTTCGATACAATTTACGTTTGTCGTAATCTCAGCTTTCCATACTTTTCTTGTCCCAAGAAGACGCCAGCCTGACTGAACAACTACCTGGATAGGGTTCATATTACTTAGCTCATATTCCAGTGAATCAATACTATCTGGAGAGCTACTGATAATTTTTGACTCAATTGAGTTAATGTTAGCTGATAAAGATTTCAGCTCGTCCATTATTTCAATCCCTAACATCGGGTTGTTGCACATGGGAGAACCAGATGCTATGTTTACGGCTATGCTGCTGACTTGAGTTATTTCGTCTTTAAAAGATTTTAATCCATTCGCTATATCTGACATCATCGCATGCATTTTCGTACATATGTTTTGATTGGTTTCTTGCATCGCAATATTAAATAACGATGTCACATGGTTCTTGATAGTACTTGTGTTTATATTACCGCCACTGTTTGATGCCATCAGCTGTTTCTGTACATCAACGAGTAAAACTTCAAGGCGGTCCACCGCGTCGTGGATTATGGTTACATTATTTTGATGCACTGTAGAGCGGTGCATTACCTCGGTGTTTTTATTAATTTGATCAGCCAATTTTGCCTGCTGCTCTACAAGCACATTAAATTCAAAATTTGCCGTGATTAGAATTTGACACGAGCTGCAGCACGGGAGTACATAAGACGAAGTGTCCACTTTTTTCTCCTTCTTCCGAAGCGAGCTTTTTTGCACGACTACACCTACGCAAGTGGCGTGAAATTTTTGGGAACATCCAACACATGACCACAAAACGGAATCGGTGGAAGAGTCCAAAGAGCAAACTTCACAGGTCATTTTAACTGAACGTATTTGCTAAAAACCACACGCGAGCAAACACGAAACGTATGCAAAATAATAAAATGTTTTAACAAACAAACCAAAGCCGCGTGGTCAGGAGCGAATTAAAAATGCGTCCACACTGATTGACGATCAATACTCAATGAGTTTTAGATCCAACTTGATTTTACCGAAATGCTTCTATAGTTCAATAACGATGTTTACGCATCTATATCCAACAACACACAATCGTAAGTAAAATAACAAAATGTAAACTGATGTATATTGATTGTTTTTATTTCCTTCTTCTGTGGATTGCATAATAACGAACCATTCCTGAACCATTTCCCTTATTGTTGATGACCGTTTCCGTTATTGTCACGACATTTACCCTTATGGTTGACAACTATAAACAAACAGTCTCCAATATAGTTTTAACAATATGTTAGATGGTAAAAGGCCAAATAACAATATGCTGAATAGGTGGTTAAGTTCAGTTACCATAGAAAAATTGACAATTTTCACAAACATAATTTTTAAACAAACATAATAAGAGGAAACTCTATGCCAAAAAGTTGTTATATAATCCAGACCGAGCGCAGACAATAAAAAACCTTTCAATGACAATATGGCATACATTAACAATATGTGTAATGTAGAGATAACATACTGAAAACTAGATCAAAACTATTTAATAACAATAACATAAAATGTGATAGTATATCTTGAATTCAATATATAGTCTTGACTATATAAAATTGTTTTTCGTTATGCGGGATACTTTTAAGATTCAATATATCCATAAAGCATGATGGTGTAAAATTAAACAAATATACTGACAAATCTATCTGTATATATAAATCTGTCTGTTTCTGTCTGTCTGAACCTTATAGACTCGAAAACTACTAAACCGATCGGCGTGAAATTTTTTATGGAAGGATTTTTGGGGCTAGGGAAGGTTCTTATGATAGTTAGAGCACCCTCCCTTCCCTGCCAAGGGGGGCTCCCATACAAATGAAACACAACTCTAGAACTAATCAAGCAAATTGAACCAAATTTGGCATGTGGGGGTTTTTGAAGATAATTTTTCTATGGTGGTTTGAGACCTCTCCCTTATCTAGAAGGCAGGGCTTCCATACAAATGAAACAAAAAATTCTGGATAAATCAAGAACTAATCAAACAAATGGAACCAAATATAGCATATGGAGGTTTTTATAGGCAAGAAATGTTTCTACGGTGGTTTGCAACCCTTCTACTCTTTGGAAAGGGGAGGCTCTCATACAAATGAAACACAAATTTGAACCAAACATGAGAATTATCCTTACTGGTATGAACATTTTCATGCAGGGATTTTTGGGCTCGGAGAAGGTTCTTATGATGGTTCGAGACCCCTCCCTCATCTGGAAGGGGTGCTCGCACACCAATGAAACCCAAATTTATGCATAACTCGAGAACTAATCATGCAAATGGAACCAAATTTGGTATGTGGGGGTTTTTGGAGGCAAAAAATGTTTCTATGGAAGTTTGAGACTCCTCCCGTCTCTGGAAGGGGTGTGCTCTCATGAAAATGAGACACAAATGTCAACCAAACATAAGAATTCTACCTATTGTTATGAAAATGAATATGTAGGGGTTGTTGAGGCTGGAGAAGAATATTATGATTGTTCGAAGGTACTTTCCGGTCTGGAAGGGGGGTGGGGGTGGGGGAATCCCATACAAATGAAACTCAAAATTCTGCAAAACTCGAATACTAATCAACCCAATTAACCAAATTTGGCATATGGGGGTTTTTAGGCAGGATTTTTTTAAGAGGTTCGAGACCCCTTAAGAGAGGGGAGCTCTCAAACAAATGAAACAGAAATTTTAACCAGACATGAGGATTATCCATGCAACTAAAACACAAAATGTGTATTTCTCGGGTAAGCAGCATGTTCTGATTTAAGTTTTACCCCTGTTAAGTCTAGAATGGGGGATGCATGAGTTACTTTCAGTGCTACAATATACGCAAGAAGTTAATTTAAGGTTATGCCAGATAGAATTACGTTCAAACTGACAGGATACGGCTTCGTTTGAAGATAAATGGTTTGTATATGAAATGCTTCAACGCAGAAAGAAAAACCGGTAGGAACAACCGATCCAAGGGTTAAATTTAAAAAAAAAATGCAGGAATTACACACATTAGCAAACCAAAATATTTTAACCAGATTCATTCAGAAGAAAAAAAACCATAAGCGCGCCAGTTCTATTGAATATGCATTCATTTTGTTGCATGCATAGCAAAGCTCGCACCGGGTTAAGCTAGTTTGAGATATTTTTATTTTTTTTGTATGGATCGTCTCGTTTTCCCAACCCCCTCCCCCCTCCCCCCTTACTGCGTGACATAATTAATGGACCTTCCCTAACGAGATCTTTCGTTTTTATGTATATTTATTGATTTGCTAAACTTTAATTGGCACATCATATAACAAACTAAACTAAATGAACCGATTCAAGGCCATTCACCAGAATCATATGTTTAGAAGTGACATTTATTAAACTACTTCTACTACTTGTATCAGTAATTAAAAAAAATAATATTAAAATACCTTACACGAAAAGAAATGACGGGGGATTGAAATAACAATCACGATAGTTGATACCTATAGTAAACATACTTTTGTTTCAATCAAAAAATATGTTCAGATTCAAGCATTTTTTGAATTGAATCAACCATGTTTCATAGTTAAAAGAGCAATCATTTTTACACATCGGTCATGGGGTTCAATCAAAACAAAAATGTTCTAGTTCCAACCAATGTGTATGCTTGGAACAACTATACAAAAAAATAAAAACAACAACCTCTTAGTTTTCAGTTTGCTACCAAGTTCATTATGTCATCCGAAGAGGAGTTCTTACTAAGTTTGTGGAGGATGAGGAATTGGTTAACATGTTATAACTCTGTAGTCTGAACAAGGCATTAGCCTAATACGGTATTTGTGCCCAATTCAACGTGCAATTCCGGTTATAAGAAACTAGAATGTGTTTGCGTTTACCAATCTTTCTTCTCAGTGTAGTTCACAAAGCATGGAGGAACCGTGCTACTAGAATGACAGTCCAATGCTCTATTGCTCAGGATAGCAATCCGTTTTAGCTAAATAACTTTTTCCACAAGTGTCGAACCCACAAATATCCGAAGGCACCCCTGTTAAAGCGAGTTACCGCACTATAAAGGTAAAAGTCCAAGAAGTCTAAGCTACACCTTCTGGCTAAAAAGTCACCAATATGGATCAAATAGAAGAATCAGACTAATGCAATCGCCCGAAGAGGGCGCTCCTACTGGAGCTGGTCCAGGGACGGAGGGTAGACCGTGCGGTCAGTGGCTGGAGAAAGATGAGGTGCTAGACGACCCTACAGTCAACGGGCCTACACTGGGGAGCGCAACGGCGCATTGCGGCAGCTTTTGACATAAGTTATATGGATTAACTTTCAAAAGCTGCTGCAACGCGCTGTTGTGCTCCCGATTGTAGCAGGGCTTTAACTCAAACGCCAAATAGAACAAGCAGCAATATACAACATAAATAATGCACCTGCTAATGATGGTGCGTCTGACCGGCGTCAATAGCTTACTTTGGCAGGCCACCAAAGTAAACGGGTCATGTGGACGACAGAGATAAACAAGTACGTGATCCGGTGATATTACGTTTGCACGAAGTTGGAAACGGATATGTCTGGCAGACCTAAAATGCTGGAGATGTTGAACGAGCGGTTGATTCACCAACCAACTTGACCGGAACAAATTGTATGCCAGCCAGCGAGCAAGCAATGTCGCATAACTTGCACACACCTGCCGAGGTAGAGTGCATAAAGCTGGAAGAGCGAAGGGAGCTGTTGAGGGAATGGAATGGATCAAGCTATAGGTCGAGAAGGAGTTCACTTGGACTGGATGTATCACTTGTGAGTGAAAGGCGTTTGTCGATTGTAGCGGTAAACGTATCAAAGACCTGGAGCCGACCGCTCCAGGACCAACAATGACAGAAACTATTGGGCGAACTAGCTTTAGGATGTAAGTTACGAAATTGTTCAATGTATGCACCGAGCCTAACCCCCTTTAGCCCCCAGACGCCAGGTGCTAGATGAAAATTTGAAAGTGTAGGAGAATCTATTATTGCTACACATAAAAAAGCCATATCTCGAGTACTTTTTCAAACAGATACATTCTATCTGATTTTGTAATCAATTGGCAGGGGGTGGGGGTGGTTTATTAAGATTCAAACGTTACATTCTTGAAACCCTTAGGACTTTCATACAAACTAGGGCCACCAACACAAGGAATAACATTTCCCTAACATGATGGTGATGCTACTTTCCGTGAGCGTGCTTAATTTTTTGAGAAATTAACGTTTGAATCTTACTTCCTCCCTTTGTTTACAAAATCAGATACGTATGTTTGAAAAAGTACTCGAGGTATGTTAGATGTTCGATATGTTTGATTAAATTGCAAAATTTAAGCTCATTCTACACGGGAAATAATCCGCACATATTTATTGGCAGAAATCCATTGAAATTCCATATAATACTGATGTGTTCACACTTAAACAAAACCCTCTTAAAACTCAAATGAAGTTTATCTGGTTAATAAAAAGTATGTGTGGCCACACATAGTGGTTATGTGTACACATTGGAAGTATGTGTGGTTACAAATAGCTTCCGTTTGTTGATAGCATTGAAAACAATCATGTGTCGGTCAGATAGATATTATCATTACTTTTTCGAACTTCCATTAATTACGTTACGCAAAAAGTGACTTTTTCTACCCCCCCCCTCCCTCCTTTTGTCATGTTTTTTGTATGGACATTCAAATTTTTTTGTATGGATCGTCACGTTTTCCCAAACCCCCCCTCTCCCCCTACCACGTTACATAATTAATGGAACTTCCCTTAGATGTACGTGAGAATCTTACAACCAAATCATAATTTTGAGCTACATGCATTAAAAAATTAATTTAACATTAATTCGGGCGTTCTTACTAGCACAAACAAATTTTTAATTTAGATCTCTGTAACTATCGATTTGAAAACTAATAATTTTTATTTTTTACAAACTGGCATGAAGTTCACAAAGTGACATTTGTGCAAAGTGACAGAAAGCTGGCCTATCGCAATACGCAACGCCTTTTTGACGTTTTTGATGTTTAAAATCAATGGTTGGCTCGTTTGTTAGGGAAGTCTGAGTTTTTGAAACGTGCTTATGGTGAAATAGAATGGCGTTGCCTTGAAATCATTATTATTTCATAATATTTTGAAATTGTTTTTTCAATAGTTTCTCAGGTCAGAATTGAAGAGTATATCGAGAAATCCAAGTAAAGCTAAAGTGAGGTTAAACATCGTAGTATCTAAAATTGAACATGATAATAACTTTCTAACTATTTTTCAAACTATATGAAATTGGTCAGTATCGTCATTATCGTCGATTTTCTTATCTTTTTATGACCAATTACTTTGCTTAGACAGTTCGAAAATCTCTTTTAAAAGAGCGCCATCTAAGACGTTTAACCTCACTTTTGCATTACCTGGATTCCTCCATTGAATGTGGGTATATAACGTATCATTGAAAAATGTTATAATCCAAATACCCATATGCTCTATTCCGGTAAAAGTTACTTGGAAAATAGGATAACGAAAATCACCACTTATTTGACGTAAATTGAACGTAAAAATTTTTCAGAGTGTAGAATACGTTTTTGCACTCGAGGAAAAAAATGAAGAAATTCTCTATCATTATCACTTAAAAAAATACCACGTGTATTGATGAATACTCTAATACTTTTATTGAATCAATGAAGAATTAAACTGATATAAACTGTGTGAAATGATTTTTTTTACTTCCTTACTCTTGTTGTCCTTCGGAGACCTTACCTTCGCCTAATTCCTTACCTTCCTCTTCATCAGATGCTTTTGTCTCCTTTGAATCGTCGCCAACCTCCTTATCCCCCTCTTCAATTGCTTCCGTCTCCTTTGAGCCTTCGCATGTTTCGTTATCTTCGCCCGCTTCAGTTGCTTCCGTCTCCATTGCTTCAGGCTGCTCTTCGGAGACTTCCTTTCCATCTTTCTCGTCATCGGTTTCTTGTTCTTCTTCATCGATTGTTTCCTGTGGAGCAGCCGGATTTTCTTCCAATTCTTCGGAGTTCTTCTCGTTTACTGCAGCCTTCTTTGCCATCGGCATCCCAAGGATTCCCCCCTTTTTCTTATTGCGCTTCTTCTGTGCCACTTGCTGCTGATCAAACTGGTCCACCAAATTACAAATCGGAATTGCAACAAACTCCTTCGGCTGTTCCTGCGCTTTCTGCTCTTTAGCAACACCCGAATCCGACTTTTCCTCCTCAGCCGATTGATTCGCAGCCAGTTCCTTTTGCTGCTGCTCGTAGAGCTCTTTCATCTTTTCCTAATGGGTAAAAAAAACAATAAGTATTGGAATAACTATCAAAAATGTTGATTCGGACAACTTACCATCTCATCACGGATTACATTGACCTTATTCATGTAGAATTTGTAAACATATTGGGCCATGTCGGTCATATCTTTGATAACGATGGGTTTCTTATCCCCCGTCTTGACATCCACCTTCCTGATGCTCGGAAGCGTCTCATCGCCGACAAGGTGCAATTGAAGCGGACGTTTCGTCAACAACTTGAATGCCGGTTGCAACTCGACGCAATTCTTGAACAGCGATACTCGTCCAAATATATATAAGCCAAGCCGAGCACGACTCATAGCGACCACCAGACGACGCACGTCCCGAATGTGTCCGATTGTTTTCGTACGAACCAACGACAGCAGAATGTAGTCGTTCTGTTGACCTTGGTACTTGTCAACAGTGGTGACCTTGTGCGGTTTCCCAATTAGGTGGTTGTCAGCGCAACGGGCATCGATCACATCTCGAATCAGATGCTTCTGGCCGTTGTAGGTGGTCAGAATGGAGATTTTCTCGGCCGGGTAGCCGATCATTCGCATGTACATGAACACTGCTACGATGTATTCGGCTTCGGCCAGGTTCTGGTAGAAGTAGGGATTGGGTTCCGACTCACCCACTCCGTTGAAATCGTCTACGTTGATCAGTTGATAGTCGTACGCAAAACCCGGGTTGCAGTTGAGATATTCTGTCCATTGAGTGATGTGATCCAGATCTCCGAGTTTAGTGTATCGCCATTTGTATAGTTCGCAAATGCTAGACCGGGCACGACCTTGTCCATCCAGGTCAATCGTCGGAACGCCCAATCGAACCAATCGGGTGAAGAGCGATTGCTCCATGTTGGAATACTTTTGGAATGCCATGTTTTTGATGACCGGTGGAAGCTGGTGATGATCTCCGATCATGATCCACCGTTTCAAACGGTTGTATCCATCCATGGGGTTTTGCAGTAATAGCGGAATGAAGGTTTCGATTTCGAGAATTTGAGCGGACTCCTCCATGAGGATGTTGTCGTACTTGAAGCCCATATTGACCAGCTCTTTTCTTTTCAGGGCGGCGTGCGTACAGGTCATGGCGATGACCTTGGCTTCCTTTACCAGTAGGTACTTGGAGCGATCCAAACCACTACGCAGCAGCTCGAATGCTCGGAATTCCTCCAACTCTGTGAAGATATGGGAAATGTAACGGTAGCAACTGTGAGCAATCTCCATGTTTTCCTCAAAGGTGCTTCCATGGAAGAGCGGTTGCGGAGCATCTTGGAAGAATTTGGTGAATGGAAACTCTTGTTCGAAGGCGGCTGCGTTCTTGTACTCCTTGCTACCTTCGAAATCATTGAGGAACTTTTCCCAACGGGCGATAATCTGATACAGATAGAAGTGACCTGCCGTTTCGCAGGTGTAGGCAACGTCTCCGACGACATTCAGAGAATCCTGCAGCTGTTGAACCTGTCCGAGTAGGTCGATTCGCTTTGAGAGAACGTAGTTCACGCGCCCGTAGCGACTGTAGTCCTTCTCCGTCTCCAGGGATTCTTCGCCGTGACCCAAACGCAGCAGATGTCGTTCGTCGATGTCTAGGGCCATAATTTTCTCGAACAGTTGATTCAGGGCCTGATTGGAATGCGTAACGATTAGGGTCCGTTGATTTGGGTGATTGTGGTACAAGTTGGAGATGATCTGTACGGCGACATCGGTTTTGCCAGTACCGGGAGGACCGACCACTAGTGTTAGGCCCGGCTGCATACCGGCCTTGATGGCTTCCACCTGGGTTGGCGTGAATCGGATGGTGTTTCTGTAAGGCAATTGGAATGTTTGAGAATGAGTTTCTTGCTGCACTTGAATCACTTGATTCTTAAGGTTCTATAATATTCAATATTATAATATCAGTAGTTTTAGGTCCAAACAACCGTCATCATCATCAGAATTTATAAGCAGTTTTCTCTGTAAAAATTAAAGTATTATTTATGAAAATGTCTTCACTGTATTCTACTCACCAATCGACATATGTTGAAAACATTTTTATTAACAGTCATTAGATTTTGGGCATGACCATGAGCATGATTGACCCCCCGAGGTTGCTACTTCGTTATAGACAGATCAGCGGTAATTACATAAGAAAACCAACAGATGATGCTTGTGACTATCATACATCCTCAATATGTGAAAACTGGTGATCCTGAAATAAATTAATACCAGCGGCGGCCTCGCTCGGCATATTGGCAGATGGGTTCGGTTATCTTTGTATCCAGATCATTCTGCATTTAGTTGGTTTTTATGAAAGGCACACATTTATGTTTACATATAAGTACCGATTTAAACCAACGGTAAGGATGCCATTGGGATCACTCACAAAGACTGATCATAGTTTACTTCATTGGGGAAACAAGATTGTTGACGACTTTTAATTGATGCCATTGGGTTCACTTACACTAGATGGTTGCTTTAACATAGATTGAGGTTTAAAACTGCGAAGACAAGGTTTCAATAACGCTTGAAAGCTGAGTTCTAATAACAGTAAGAATGTTGTTGGGGCCCTCACAAAATATGATGATAATTTTTGATTGCGAAGACAATCCAAACCAAACCGACTTGGATCGATTTATGCCAACAGCAAAGGTGCTGCTGGGGACTCTCACAAAACGAGATGAAGGATATTCTATGGCAACATTGTTGAAAAACGTTAGAGCGAATTTGGGCCGCTTCAAGCTCACAGAAAAAAAGTTATTGTGACAACAAAATTTGATTACCAGTCGATTTGAACCGATTTATGTCAACAGTACAGAAACTCGCTCTCTGATAAATAAACTATATATAACCGAGAGGTTTCACTGACTTATCATTATTGAAGGGAAGTGAAGAACGAACCGATCGCTTCAAGGGAATGATTACTAATGATCTATATTTCTATTCATTTACATTTTAGACTACTGTGATGGATAACAGCTCCAATCACGGGTTGCTTGTACTCCTTCACTCCTCTTCAAGCAGTAATGGCTGAAGTCTCATCTGGATCCGGAAAGTTTCCAGCTTCACCCTCGGCAACGATTTGGTCAAGGCATCAGCGATCATCGATTCGGTGGGGCAGTAGATAACCTTGATGATGTCACGGCTCACCAAGTCTCAGCTGAAATTGAACCGCGCGTCGATGTGCTCGGTCCGTCGACTTCCTCCTTCGGCTCGCAGCATTTCTATGCAGCTCTGGTTGTCATATCGTACTAAGATTGTTCCGGTAGGCTTCCCACCAACGTCCTTCATCAATTTCTGCAACCGCACCAGCTCTTGGCAGGCCTCGGCTAACGCCACAAATTCCGCTTCGGTTTAAGAAAGGGTAACGCACTGCTGTTTCCAAGTAGCCCACGAAATCGGTCCACCTAATAGAAAGATGAATCCAGACTTTGACTTACGGTCTTGGTGGTCTCCAGTCCAGTCTGCATCATCGTATTCTTCAAGTTGACCTGGTCCGCCAAGCTCCATCGTCAAGTTGGCCAAGAACAAAGACAAGTTATCTTGAAGTGCACTTTCAAAATAGTCTCAATCCTGTTGTACTCCGCTTTGTCATGGCAACCGATCAGCATATCGTCCACGTACAATAGTATGAACGTCTTCCGACCATTGCCAGTCTTCACAAATACGCAAGGATCTGCTTCCGATGGTATGTACCGAAAACTTCGTTGTAATCGGTTCCGTATCTCTGGCTGAATCCTTGAGTCTGGCCTTGTATCGGGTTACTTCGCCGTTACCGCCCTGCATCCTTTTAAACACCCATTTTCAGCCTATGGGTTTGCGATCGTTGGGCAAAGGAAGAATTTTCCATGTTGCATTCTCGAGCAAGGATTGGATCTCCTCCTCCATAGCACGCTTCCATATGTCACGATCCGAGCACCTAATTGCTTCTTCGAACGATCGGGGCTCACGGTACTCCTGGACAGTCAAACCGACCATGTCTCTGTACCCCCCTTGGTCAAGTGGCTGGATCGACGAATGTTCGATGTAGCAAGAAACTCCTCCTGTCCCTCGGTAACATCTGGCTGATTCCGCTCGATAGCATCGGTGTCATTCGGGTCATCTTATTAATTGTTGCAGTTTCGAAACCGTAGAAATCTGCCTCGCTTGTCTCGTTACCATCTTGGTCAACCCGGCGTTTGTTCTCGCTGACATTAGTCTGTACATCGTCAGCATCGCTGTTCGGGACCTCGGCCGGAACGTCGTCGTCGTCTCCATCGGGTGTTCCCTGCGAAGGTTCGGTTCCGGGAGTCTCTACTCGCAGAAAGCGGCAGTCTCTACCCGTGACCAACTTGTACGTGTCTGGATCTATGTAGCGGTAGGCCTAATGGTGCAGGGATTGGAAGTCACCTCGAACTTCGACCGCTTCTCGGATGGAATCCACACGTAGGCCCACGAACCGAAAATTGGCGACCGAAGATCGGCTGAGAGAAGGTTTGTCTCTAATCCAGAGCTCGAATGGTGTCTTCGATGGTAAAGGGTTCTGCAAATATGTGGCCGCATTCACAGCTTCGATCAAGTACTTGTACGGCAGTTGTGCGTCCAGAATCATGCAGCGCGCCATCTCCATCAGTGAACGATTCTTACGCTCCGCAACCTCCGCTGAGGGATGTAGGCTGCTGGATGATACCCTCGTTGCAGCAGAAACGTTTCAGAGTTTCGTTTTGGTACTCACCATTTTGGTTCGATCGAATCACCTTGGGCGTCCTCTTGAAATGATTCTTCACAAACTGTACATGATCCGTTCAGTAACTTCCGACATATTTTTCAGAAAGTATACCGCGGTATAGCGAGAGTGGTCGTCGATCATCGTCAGAAAGTAGCTACAACCCCCTGGCGTTGGCGTGTTTATTGGCCCACATACGTCGGTATGGATTAGGTCGATTGGCTGCTTCGACTTCTTGGATTGCTTCGGGAATGGCAGACGTGCCAGTTTCCCTTCGACGCAACACTCACAGGTCACGTAGCACCCACAGTCCTTGATGTGGGTTCCACTCGCCAGCCCTTTGGTTTGCAGATCCCGAATGACATCTGGCTCACCGTGCCCCAGAATGCGGTGCCATGTGTGTAAGCAGTCAGGATTATGTTTGGTCTCACTTACCCGTAGCGCAACATCAACTGTCCGCAACTCGTACAGTCCGCCTTACGTGGTTGTGTCTACAAGCTGTCTTAACCTTGAGATGGTAGCACTTCTCCTTCTGGTCACTCGATCTCGCCTCACCGGTGCGCGTTTCCATTAATGCCCGGCACTGCTTTTGTTTGTGACCGGGTTTTTGGCAACTGTGGCAAATCACCATTTTCTTCTGCTTCTGGCCGTCAGCTTTCATCACGGATTCGCTGCTTCTGCTGCTTCCCCGTTTGGACACCTCATCCGTTAGCTTGAATTTGATCAGCTCGAGTGTCAAGTCGTCGTCTGACCGTGTCTCCAACACCGTCGTAAGCGTGTTGAACGATTCTGGGAGGCTTCGTAGCATTTCCACCTGCAGATTCCGATCCAATATCTGGTCCGCCAACGACAACCGCTCAAAAAGCTCTTCCAGCTCGAACACGTGCCGCTCGAGTTCTGCGCCATCACTATGCCGTTTGTCGCAGATAAACTTGCTCGTGATGGCCTAAAAACCCGTGAACCTATTAAAGTAATATCGTTGGTCAAGAAGGGTGTTGACCTTAGTTCGACGAACTTCGTATCGTTCAAGGTAGGCGTTCCTGTCGAACTTTAAAGATGCGGCATTGAGTCCAGGAACCTGGCCAGAAGGAATTGTGTTTAGAGAATTTGAAGGTCAGTCAAAAAACGCTGTTTGGCTTCCTTCTGCTGCGTTGATTACAGTTGTTCAAACAAATGTTGGCACTCCAGTCAGTACCCCCTTTGCAACACCAGCACGTGCCCGCATACCAGTCCCTTTCGTTACTTCAGCTTCACAAACCAACCCATCTTCCATCTCGGACGACATCTAATCACCGCTCCTAGATCGAACGAATCTTCTTATAGACATTCAGGACGCACCATAGAAAGCAATATGGGAGTCCTCAGTTACTAACTACATATGGAACTAAGTCCTGCCGGTTGTAACCAACGTACATCATAGTCGTCCTGGCCCTAGACTGGGGGTCTCCCAACCTGCTCCGTCAGGCAAGAACAATTTGCACCATTCACTTTCACTAGGTCGTTCGCTGCCTTATGTTAGTTCAAATTTCAGCACATTATGGGTCGCCCATTCTCAACGAGAGCTTTTGACATCATCAGACAATATGGCTTGCTTCAAAATCGGACGATACTCTTTATTTACACACCAGGACGCACCGTAGAAAGCAATATGGGAGTCTCCAGTTCCTCTAACTCAGTCGAGCCTGTTGCAGCCAGCGCTCTTCTTAGTCGTCCTGGCCCTGAGCTTAGTTGTGGACTGGGGTCTCCCAACCTGCTTCGTCAGGCAAGTTCAAACATAAACGTGAATTTTCGCAGTCTGATGCTGTTTCCAACTCCTCGTCCTCACCTGCAATGCCGGAATCACCTCTTCTACCTAGTACTATAGTATCGCCGTCTGCCCTCCCTGACGGTTCCGAACCTGTCACCGATTGTGTTGAAGCTGCCTCGCTCCAGATGTTAGGTAGGAGAAAATCCGTTCAGCCCAATTCGTCCGTCCAGAACGTCGTTGGAATTAATTCTAATGTCCTTGACTATCATTTGGCTACCGCTTCTCGAGACTTGGCTCGATGGTCGCACACTTTCCAACCAAGTATTTGGAGCCGATTATGAGGTTTTCCGATGCGATAGAAATCCCAACAACAGCAGGAAATCTAATCGGAGTGTTTGAAGCAGGCCTGGCTCGCTGATAGACTTATGGATAGAACACTGTTTGTGCGCTATGTATATTCCACCTGATCGGACACGCGATACCAAATTCATTGAGGCGCATTTCTCTATAGTTGAAAACTCGGCTTCAATGTCCCACATCACCCACCTATATCCGTTTCCATTCCTGAAAGTCTGGACAACGACTATGTTGACTTTCCAGTGCCAATGTCGTATGCTTTTCGGAAAGCCGACCATCGTACATAAGTTAGGTGCTGGCCAACATAGACTGGGATGCAATCGATGACGTTAGCTCTCAACTTTTTTCGAGGTCCCACTTGTATTCACCAATACATAAACATGAACTGTCAAAATAAAAGTTTTATATTTGTTTATGTTTCTTTTTTGCACCAATACCATCATACTTACTCAACTCTGGATCCGTTTTCTTTCGATAATTACGAGTCAGAGTAAAACCTAGTTTAAAAACAAAAACGACATAAGCCTTTTGGTGATGACTTAATAAATTAACTAGGATTCGTCTTAAATTTGAATGCACTTTTCAGAATAACACTGATCTTCACACTTCTAACTATCACGTCTGCAAATTTTTCTTCTACCAGATATTTCCGGAAGCTTGAAAACTTATTCATACGTTGCCGTGTAAAATATTGAACACTTAAAAGACCAAATAGCTACCAATCGTTCCACAAAACCACGATTAACATTCTATAATTGAAGAAATGAATTTCCTTACAAAAAGGTATCTATTTGCATTCTTCGGAAGAGCCATTGCTACAGAGAAATTCAACTTGACATCCGTCAACACTCAAAGCCTACCTTGATCAAGCTACAGTAATTTGATTCTGAACGAGAAAACTACTTTTGAACTTTGATATTGATGATTACGCTTCATTGATTGATGATGGTTGTTTGCACATTAAACATTGTAAAGGATTTTCATTGTAGATGATAAACACGCGAGTATATTTAAAAGAGTCCTGAACAACTAATGATAGACAACCCGTTAAAAACTAGCCATTAGAACATACCTCTTCGGTTCGTTGTACTTGTACGGACCGCGTTTGGGAATCGTGTACGGCTCCACCAGAATCCGCTTCGGCAACTCTACCTTCTTCTCGTCGTCCTCTTCGTCGCTACTGTCCACCTGTTCGGGGACGTCTTCGAACGTCAACCGGAAGGGACGCACCAACTTGCAAGCGTCCGTCTCCTTCACCACGGTCTCATACCCCGGAAAGCTACCCCTAACGTGGTCGATATCCAGGAACGTGTCATTGAAATCCAGTATCCGTGCTTGATCCGACATCCGACTATAGTGAGCCGCTCCTGGATCACCATATCCCAGCAGGATATCATGCAACCACGGCGGAACTACACACTCCGTATTCATCAAGTGGCGAATCGTCTCCAGAACAGCTTTGAAATTGTTCTCCTTCGGCTTCCGACGCATGATTATATTGAACTCCTCGTACACGTCATCCCCTCCCGTTTGAAGACTTTCCATATCAACTCGATATTGGTTGGAATCCAGCCAAACCCTGAAGGTTCGCTGTTCCCCAGTCAACTGCGGTCGCTGCTCGATTCCATCTTCAATGACTCTCCCATTAGCATCAAGCATGCCCTCGATTTCACACCCTCTTACGTGAACCAACCCTACCTGTGGTATGAAGTGCTCCTTGTAGTCATACTTGGTGCCAATCGGTTTCGTCGGTCTCACGGTAATCAAAAAGCAAACGTCGTGCTTTCTCAAATTCTCCCACTCATCCTGGATCTCCTTGCGAACGTTCAGGGTCACGCTGACATCGGCACGGACGCGCGATGGCTTCTTTTCGCCTATGTGCGGCTTGGACACCTCGACGACTGCAAACGATTGAATCGGAAGAGCCATTCGCGCCCAACCTCCAAAAACAACGTCCCCTTCCTCCGATTGCCATGGAAGCATTCGGCTTACTGCGTCCTCGATGTCCTGCCGGATTTCATCTGAAAATGTACCAATACTAACATTAGAATCTCATCGAATCGAGCGATTTTCACCCAACTTACAAGTCGATTCCAGCCGGAAGAGGTTGAAATTCCGCAACAGGTAGTCGTGCAGCGTCAAAAACTGCAGATTCAACTTCGGCAGCGCTAAACAACCTTCGCCGGAGTAGTACTCCGTTGGAACGATGTTTTCGTTCCAGATGATTTCCTCCGTCGGATAGAGCGGCATCTCGTTCAACGAGTCCAGCTGCGAAACTCTTCGCTCGTGCCGCGAGATGAGCAACTCCCGCAGGAACGGTTCATCCAGTCGGTGCCAATCGAAGGGCGCCTCGAGCTCTTCGGGCACCAGATTCAAGTAGCAGGCGATCTCCTTCAAACTTTTGCCATCGAGAGCACCGAAGTGCTTCTCCAGAGATTCTCGGGTGTCGACGTTTGCCACGTTCGAAAGGGCGAACAGCCGAAGGTCCGGGAACTTGGCAAAGGCAGCCTTCTGCAGAGCTTTGATCTTGGAGTAGTGGATTTGGGTCATGTCATGATCGGTTAGCGGATCTCCCGTTTCGTCGTTGATTTCGAAGCGAGCGTAGAACTTGAGCATGTCCAGGAGCTGAAATGGGAGATGGGAAGAATGGCAAATGTTAGATTTGTTGCCTTTTAGGAAAATTATTTATTTCTTATCTAATACAGTGCAAGGTAAAGTGTTGTGAGTCGTGGGAAATTTGAAATACGGGGTACGATTTTCAATATATCAAGCCAGTTCATATGTTTGATATAAGGATTAATGGTGAATGCGTTGAAGATTATTTGTGTGTATCAAGTTGGTTCAGTATGACAGCTTGGTTGTCAAGACCAAATGAGAAAATTTCTTTTTTTTTTACTACAGCAGGTTATGTTAGCAGTTTGTTGAACACTGTTTGTTTGTATTGTTGTGTGTTAACTAGATAAAAGTTATATTTCCGACAATAAACAATAAATCCGTACATGTAAACCACGATGATTTTTAATGCCAGTTAATAATTGTTACTTAGAGAGCGCCACTAGAATAAATAAGCTATCCTATGTTGTATAGCTGATTCGTTTTGCATATGTTGTATTGTTGAACTGTTTTGCAAGACGAGTTGACTTAAAGAAAGACATTTGATTAAAAATACCATTCCAAATCGAATAGCCGTGAAACTTGCAAAATTAAGGAAACATGTAATTAAAACTTTCTTTTTATAAATATTAATTATAACTTTTTTAACAAACTAAGTACATGACATTTATCCTCTTTATCCCTGAAGCTGTTCAAATGTTTGCTAATGTTTTCGACCGCATTGTTAATAAGATTTTTTCATGTTACACAATATCTGTTTACAATAACGCAATATCTGTTCAGGAAAACATGATGTATTTAGATGAAGATTATTTTTTTAGCGATGAATGTTTGTCTCACCAGGTGACACCTTCTAAAGTCTAATCTTTTCACATCGATAAATCCTCTCTATATTTTGTATTGTGTATGGTAAATAATCCAGCAACGCTCACTCGTTCCCACGATATCACACGACTTTTAAACATTATAATAGAAGCACGACATAGTTGAAATACCGAGCTGCACTCAAAATATTAACCACTGTTGTAAGTTTTGTTGTAAAAAATGATATCTCAGTTTATTTCCAGAATAATATTTCTAAAGAAACAACAAATTTACCACAGAAGTAGATGGTGCCATGATAGGAACATTGTAAACATTTTAATGTTAAAACTACTTTTCGAACCTTAAATTCATTATTCGTGAGAGTGATTTGTGGTCAAACCTGCCAGTATCACTCCCGACGTCAATGCCTTAATATCAATGTAATACTACATGGCTGTTAATAAAAAAGTGCAAAAGATGTAGTACTACCACTGCGTTATCTCATGTAAAAGCTATAAAATCCCTATCACCTCGGTATGCTGCACTAGTAAGCGGCATAAATCAGCTGTGAAGATGAAACCATCGTCTTCAACGATTCTCTATAAACTAGCCATATAAAGCGAGTATCACGTCAACATATTCCTACGCTTTCCTTACTTGACCTGCATTCGGGCGGGGCCGGCGCCGGTATTGCCTTAATCTGTGATCACCAGTTTTTTACACATTGATGATGTATGCTAGTCCCAAGCATCATCTGTTCTCTGTGAAATAACAGCTGATCTGGCAACAACGGAGTAGCAACCTCAGGCGGTCAATCATGCTCATGCTCGATAATAAACTAACTTAAAGTAAAAAAAAATCTAACGGGTGCTGCGCTACTTTTTAAATCATTTTCGAAGAGTGGAACGAGGAGCATCGAAGTCAAATTCGTTGGAACAGTGGTTGAAGGATCGACACATACTTGAAAATGTTTCTTTATGCCAGTAATTTTTTTCGAGCATCATGTGGAAAAAGAAACGAAGTCGAGCAAAGTTGACTTCGCGCATGATCTTGGTGTCCGTTCTCGCATCCGTTTTCCGCTTCCTGCCTCTGCCAGGGCGATCCACCACTGATCCAAACGTTTTAAGCATCAGAAGAATTTTGCCAACTGCTGCCTTACTGATACTGTACTTCTTAGAGACAGCCCAGTGCGATTAGCCGTTTTGCACATCACGAACGACCAATTTTCGGATACACAAGGGAATTGCTTTCGAAAGCACTGCGTTCTCCATTTTTTTCAATTGAATCAAATGCGATCACGTATACAAATGCACCAGGTTAAGCCGTTTGCTTCAAAACATGTCAAAATATCAAAAAATAAACAATCGAGGGCTCTTCCAATGGAAACTTATCGAAAACATATCGATTTTTGAAGTGGGCACTTTATTTTGTCACTGTTTTTTTTTCAACACAAATTGATTTTTTTTTCTTTAAGTAAAACTCCTTTTTTTCAGTATTCCATAAGTGAAACTTAAGAAGAATATAAAAAATAAAATAAGGAAAAAAAACTACACTGTGTTTACTTTAGTTTGAACCAAGTAAATGAGAGAAATTGAAAAAACAAAGAGGTGGGCACTTTATTTTGCCTATCAGTGTAACACTTCATTTATTCACTTTAAAAAAAAAAAATATATAAAACATTGAAACACTGTTTCAAATTATCACAAGTAGATTCGAGCAAATTCCTTTAAATTTCACTAGAGAATTTAATCACTACTGATAATTTGAAATTACTAGAAATTATTAATGATAATTTGAAAAAGTGTTTCAATGATTTTTTTTAAAGTCAACAAATGAAGTGTTAATTTTAAATTCTCCTAGTTTCCCAATCACAATCGCCTATTAGTAGGCTCAAAAAAGTTTAGGAGGAAAAAAGCAAAAAAGTTTAGCATGACGAGAAAATAAAGTTTTCACCCGAAACATGTCGAAATTGCAACCAAGCAGTAGCAGCAGAAGTAGACTCACAGATAAAAAGAAACATTGAATTTTCTGCGTTATCTAATGCACATAAAGGCAATGCTAGATTTGGCAGAAAATAATGGGATATTTCATGTAAATTTGAGCCAGATAACGCCTGAATCTAGCCTCATGTATGCAAGATTTTAAACATTGTTGTATGGCGCATGAAAATTGCTAACAATTTTGTTGCCTACGCCTCCTTTGGCTTGAAATTAAACGAAGGGAAATTTTACACGTTTGTTAAAATTAATTTTTTTTTCTGTGTATTAATGAAAAATCATGAAGTTTGAAATGTCGAAAGGCATGATTCGGCGATAATCCGTATTTGCCCATCCTAAACGAAATGGCCAACATATTAATTGAGCCATTTCTAGCAGTAGAAATAGACTACTTATAAAACATCATGAAGTTTGAGCCGTCAGATAGCATGTTTTGGCGAAAATCTGTATTCGTCACCTCCTAAATGTTTTCTCCCGGGCATCTGGATTTCCCCGGAATGGCCAATATGGTCATTGGTTCATTTCAAGGCTAGGAGAAGACAATTCATGAAACATCAGGCAGTTTGAGCCGTCGAAAAGCATGATCCGATAAAAATTTGTATCTGTCGCCGTCTCACGGATTGTGGTAAAACAACCCCTCTTCCGGCACAGATTCCTTCTGGCCAATTGGGTCAAAGAGGGCAGTACCAACTAGAAAATGAAAGTTGGGACTCAAATAAGCATTTTGACTACAATTTGGTTATATAAATTTTCCACAATGTGAATTTGAAATCCGAATCAATATGACCCGAAACTTTGAAATGAATTTTGTGCAAACATATAAGTAGAAACGCTACGTCCATTACACTCCGTGTCATAACTATAGAACCAGTCATTTTATTAGCACGGGCGAAGTCAAATTCGTTCTATGACGGGGCGAAAGTCGTGGTGCTTTCTTCAGTTTTTGTCCCCGAATGTTTGGATAAAGTTATAAAGTTCGGTACACTGTTAAACGTGAAACATCAAGCATAAGGTCAGCCTTTAGCTGGTTCCAACTTTTGAGTGAGTTGCTTGCAGCGTTGATTATTCTGCGTTGACATCTTATTGACAACTTTTTCTTGGGTCCAGTTTTCTTTTTTTCCATATCCATCAAGATTTTAAAAAATTCAACACAACGTTATGAGATCTGTTCAAACGACGAGCGGTTTCGTGAATACTGATATAACAATCACGAGAAGCCAAAATCTTCCCTTTTTCTGCTCTGACAAATACGTTCCACGTGACATTTTAGAGCTTATACAAAATACACCATAACACGTTAATTGGTGAAAGAAAACTGAGCTGCAGTTGAAGCGAATGGCATTATTCAGGTATTGGTACGTGTTGGTATGTGTTTATTGTTGCAGATGTGTAGTGGTGTTAGTCAGCGCTCCTACACGATCATTACGAAATAATAAAAAACCGTCGTTACGAAATAAGTGAATCTTAAGCTAGTGTCATTCCATCACTCCATGCTGAGTTAACGCCTCCACACAACGTGATGGCTTCGCGCAAACAGCAGCAGGTGACAGTGCTGCTAGAAAAAATAATCTAATAGGTCGTTCGTTGGGATAGTAATCTGTTTTAGCTGAATAGTTCGTTCCACATGCGTCGAATCGTTTAGCGGACTTAGAAGAAAAGTTTCCTTGGACAATTTTCCAGAGAATGATTGGATTGATTTATTTTTAGAGGACCATGGTTCACCTCACCAGATTCCCGATAGAAAATCCTTTGGAAAATTAAAATCGCGGGCGCATGAATATAGTTTTACCGATCGTGCAGAAATTTTTCACATTTAATATTGGACCAATAAGGCCGCGATTGATCTAAAAAATCCATGGGGAAATGGTATTTAAATTCTGACCCAGCCTAGTGCTATATGGACTGTGCGTATATGGCTATTGAGCGGTGCCGTGTTTTCGAGTTAGAATAGGAATGAGAGAGACAGCAACGACGTACGATTTAGTAATAGGAGGTTTTTACGCCACATGGCTTTTCCCCATTCCAATAAGATGTTAGGTCAGTTGGAATTATATCAATAAATAAATTAATAAATTAATAAACACGCAAACACTCAAAAGATAAAAGACTATTGGTCATTTATAAGGTTCAAAATTTCTAACCAATTATAAAAATCTACCATGCCTCTGGTAGAAACAATTTTAAATTCTTTACATTAAACCAAAATTTAACCTCACGAGTTAACTTTGAATCTACCGTTTCCCAAAAAAAAAACATTTTCCCGAAACTTTCAATTTCGTAAGAAATTAATGAACTTGTGATTTTTAAAATACATCGAATTAAATTCAACATAACTCATAAAATAATAGTTATTAGATAAACAAAATCTAACAAATTAATAAAATAAATTTAATAAATATTATAAGTATGAGTTATTTTATGTGAATGATTATAATCAAAGATTTTGATTGAAGAAGAGAAAAATGTAATATGAAACACCAAAGCTGATATAATTTGCCAAATAATATATTTGAAATCTTAAACAACAATACATTTTTAATATTCTAAAAAGTGTGCTTATATTTTTGTGAAATAGTCTATACATAGTTAGGAATAATTCTGCAAAAAAAGTGCAGCACGTACCATTGCGGTATCGCAATCGCGCAGAGCACGCTGCAGTCACAAAAAGCATGGAGTAATTAAATTGAAGGATAAATCAATTAACACTGCGGACCATTCATAAACAACGTTGCCTTTTTGAAAGGTGCAGAGGGAAAGGAAGTTAGTCAGAACACATGCTCCATATAAACTTAAGAAAAGTGTGAACAATGAAACACAAGGGGGTGGGGGTCTGAGAATCCCTATCATGAAAAAATGTGGTTTATGGTCCATCCATTGGCTCTCAAAAAGCTAAATGAACTTTGCATGGTTGCCAAGTTCCTTTGAATAACGGAAAGGCATGGTAGAATAGTCATCAAAAACTAAAAAGCATAAAATTTTTGAAAAAAAGTGGCTTAAAAACTAAAATACATACATCGCTAATTTTTTGATATGTTGCGTGGAGAAATCCAAGATTTTAGGAAAAAAAAAACAAAAGGGAGCTCTTTGGTCCCGAGTCTATCGAAATCATAAAAAAAACAAGTCGAGTATTAGTACACGACACTGAAGAAGTTTGCACATTGTAGACGAAATAGGCTTATCTGTCAAGATAAGCAATAAAGGTGCTGGTTATAGTTTTTGTGTTTTTCTTCAATGAGACTGATGGGCTTTCATGTGTCATATTTAAATACGAATCATAAATATTTTCTTTACAATGTTTAGGTTTCATCGCATTCTGATAAAAAATGGCACATTTCACTTTTAGGAAGTATATTTCCAGGTTTTGTCCTTCTTTTCTTAGGGAAATTTCGTTTCAGGGATTTTCTTTCTAAATAAAAAAAAACCAAGTCGATGACAGCTTGCTTATCCGGGTATGGGTAGGAATTAAATGGAAATTACTAATCTTTCTTCTCATTTTCTAGTTACAGGTACATTAACCGTTCGTTAACTTGTCTAAGTGCACAGCCCAGTTAGCGGATGCTACTGGGCTGACATTTCAAATGTAAATAAATTTCGAGGGGGCTTTCGATCAGATTTTGGTTGGAATATTTCATTGCACAATACAAATGTTTAATAATGTTTTTATGCTTTATACGATATTGCGATGTAGCTTATTCACGGAAAGAAATGACGTGGGATTGAAATAACAATCTCGATAGTTGATACCTATATGAACACATTTTTGGTTCAACCACAAAATATGTTTAGTGCAAAGTTATTTTTGACTTAAATCAACCATACTTCAGAGTTAAAAGAGCCTTTTTTTACACATCTGTCATAGGGTTGAATTAAACCCAAACTGTTATAATTTCAACCAGTGTGTATGCTTGAAGCAACTATACAAAAAATTAAATCAACAACCAGGTAGTTTTCAGTCCAATTCGAGCTCACCATGGCGTCCAAATTAGATTCAACGCATAGTAAATTATATCATGTAGATGAGAAGCGGTATTTCTTAATGTGTAACTTTGTTGAACTATTATAGGAACAATAAAAATATAAACAAAATCGGTCTTAAATCAATCCCAAATTATGTAATGAATTTAATGGCATTCTCATTCAAGCGATGTCAGAACCGAAAATCTTATTCAGAAACAAAATTGAAATGACCCTAAGCATATTCAAACCAATTATTGTTATTCAGTTGGTTCAACTATAATCATGGTTGAATTAACTGGCACTGTAAGCCATCTGTCAAAATATCAAGAATATTTTCTTCGACCTAACCATTGTATAGTTGATTCAACCATATTGAACTAAAATTGATTCATAGCCAAGTTAGCAAACGCCCAGATAAAAAGCAGCCCAGTTAAACAGCACCCAGTTAGCGAACAGTTACTATATTCCACTAAAAAGCTCACACACACCAGGATTCAAATATAATTTATATTATCTTAATGAATATTACATTATAGGTGCATTTTTATATTTTTTTTTTCAGAATAAGGTATTCAATAACATTTTTTTGCGTATTCATGTTTTTAAAATCGGCTCAGTGGATGCCAGCGACCAGCAGCCGTCCCGGTCCTGCGGTTGAGTTGGGAGACGGGGTCTTCCAGGTTCCAAGAAACGGCAAGTAAGGTCAACAAACGGATACTTCCCGCTCTGATGGTATTTCCTTTCCCAGTGCAACAAACCTTGAACTTTGGAATTCGGACCTTGTAATCTACTACCAGAATGTTGGCGGAATGAACGGCCTTATTGATGATTATCGGTTACCGTTCATGGATCATTGCTACGACATTATAGTCTTAACCGAGCCAGGGCCGGATTCTAGGACTGTTTCTAGTAATGTTTTTGGAGATGGTTACGAAGTTTTCCGCTGTGATCGGAACATAAACAACAGTAGGAAATTGACCGGCGGTGGTGCTCTCGTTGCAGTTAGTGTCAGGTTGAAAGCAAGTCCAGTTGATGACGATTCCTGAATCACCGTAGAACAAGTTTGGGTAGCAATTCAGCTTGGAGGCCGTAATCTATTCCATTGTTCGGTGTACATTATTCCAGATCTAACTCGAGATTTAGACCTAATTGATGCGCACTGCCGATCTGTTTCTGCTATTTCGAATACGGTTGCCCTCCATGATGAAATGATTATTTTGGGAGACTTCAACCTAGCGGGCATTGCATGGACTCCAACTCACAGTGGCTTCCTCCGTCCCGACCATGAACGTTCCTCTTTCCACGCAGGGGCTATTCAGCTTCTGGACAGCTACAATACCGCAACTCTATCCCAAGTTAATAACGTGGTGAATGAGAATAATCGCTCTCTAGATCTCTGCTTCGTGAGTGGCCGAGATATTGCTCCCGTCATCTCTACAGCTCCCGTGCCTATCTAGTTAAGGATGTCCCTCATCATCCTTCTCTAATAGTTGCTGTCGAGGACGTTGTAGCTCGAGACTTCGTCGACACTCCTGCTACTGTGTCATATGACTTTCGTAGAGCCGACTATCGCAGTATTGGTGATGTTTTATCTAGTTTTGATTGGCAGAGCATTCTTGATTCGACCGACACTAATAGCGAATTCGTTTTTGATCCAGTTCCAAACTGGATCGGGTATCAAAATTGGGTCGACTTGTTGTGTGTCCAACGTCAGTGTATACGGTTTTAATTGTAACTTTTATCGAATTGAGGTTTGCACTGACAATAAGTTCGGGAATCGCAGGTTGGAACTAGTTCCAAACTAGGTTCAAAAACGAATTCGATATAACATCGCTGCTCAAACTTTTTCCCACGTCTTGGCTTATGTCATTAACAGACACGTCCCAAAAAAGATTGTTCAGACTGAATCTCGGGTCCCTTGGATGACGAACGCTCTTCGCTCGCTAAAACGGATTAAAAGGGCGGTTTTTTAAATATTCACGAAACACCGCACCATGTCGCTCAAACGCCACTATAGCAGGCTCAACTACGAATATAAACGGATCAGTCGTGCGCATTTTCAACGTTATCTGAGTGGGGTTTAACGGCGTCTCAAATCTCATCCGAAATCTTTTTGGAGCTATGTCAATCAACAACGTAAGGAAGTAGGCTTACCTTCATCCATGTTCTATAATGGCGAAACTGCTGGCACTCACCAAGAAATTTGCGATCTATTCTCGGTAAAGTTTGCTAGTGTTTATGTAGACGAGAGATTACCCAGTTATTCTGTTCACGCTGCCGCCGGCAATGTTCCCTTGGCAAATCTAACACTCAGCCTAGTTGATATGGATTTAGAATCAATCTCGAACGCGGTATTACACCTTAAAACATCGCTTATGCTCGCTATCCGTCGGTTATTCAGAAACAGAACATGGCTTGTCTTCTGTATCCACTTCATCAGATATTCCAGATGTCCTTCTCTAGCGGTACATTTCCTTATTGCTGGAAAATGGCGGACATGTTTCCGGTATATTTAAAAAAAGAAGCAAGCCGTACGTGAACAACTACCGGCAGCTTTCCACAAGTTGAATCATGATATCGCGATCGCTAAACATGACAGACTAGGAGTTGGTGATAATCTTTTAAGATGGTTTCGATCATATCTCACAGGGCGTCAATTGACAGTTGCCTTGGGTGACCTTCGTTCAAGGAGTTTCTGCGCCACGTCCGGCATACCGCAGGGTAGCCATCTGGGACCGTTGATATTTCTTTTATACTTCAACGACGTACACTATGTTATCGGAGGGCCGCGCCTGTCGTTTGCTGATGACCTGAAAATCTTTATGCGAATCTGTTCAACCGCCGATTGCCATTTCCTCAAGCGCAGGTTGATGCCTTTGCTGATTGGTGTACTCTAATTCGGTTGGTGGTCAACCCGGCCAAGTGCTCAGTGATAACCTTCTCACGTCAGAAACAACCAATTCTGTTCAACTACCATCTTCTCGGTACGGCCATCGAACGAACGCAGTGCTTTAAAGACCTAGGTGTTCAGCTGGATTCGAAACTGACGTACACGCAACATTTAGCGTATGTTGTTGACAAAGCTTCAAGGACACGCGGTTTGATATTCAAGGTTGCGAAGAACTTCAGCGACATTCACTGCCTAAAATTGCTCTATTATTCCCTCGTTCGTTCGACACTGGAGTACTGTTCAGCGGTCTGGAGTCCATGCTATGATAATGGCGCCGAGCGAATCGAATCTATTCACTTCGTAGACTTCCTTGGAGCGACTGTTTTCGTCTTCCTAGCTACGAAAGTCGGTGTCAGTTGGTCAACATGGAGCCTCTGCGGGTCCGTAGAGATGTATGTAGAGCTTTAACTGTTGCAGATGTGCTACAAGGAAGAATCGACTGCGGAAGGATCTTTCAACAAACTAGTATCAACGTCCAAGGACGGCCAATGCGCCACAACTCCATGCTCAGGCTTTCTTTTCGCCACACCAACTATGGGTTTAATAGCGCTATTCACGGTTTGCAGCGAACCTTCAATAGGGTGGCGTCCATTTTCGATTTCCATATGACGCGGAACGCACTTCTTCGGAGATTTTCTACCGTTTTTAGAACAATTGACGCACGTAGTTAAGATAGTGTATAGCTTTAATTATTTTATTTTTACTTATTTATATTTGTGTCTTGACTCCAGTTAAGAGGCTATGTAATCGTTTCTTATTGTATTTTTTTTCTTTTTAACATCATTAGGACATTGGTCTGTTGATGTCTACTTTAAATAAACAATAAACAGTAAAAAACAATAGATTATTCACTTTCAATTTTTTTTAAATTTCCCGATAAATTATTGAAAAGTTCCAGTTTTTTGAAAAGTAAGTTTTTTGGACTACTCTAACGCAGATTGACAAAAAAAACACAGGTCTAATATTTTTGAATAAGGAATAAAACATGCAATTATTATGAAATTCTGAGAGATCGTAACTCTTTTTTTTATGGAATTGCAGTAAATACAAAATTATATGCATGTTTCGAGCTAATACTGGTAAACGGGAGGGACCATCAGAGCATCGGTTTGAAGCAGACTGGATTGGTAGAGTGAGAATGTCAACTCCCAATTGCTAGTAGTTTGTAAATAGAGGGCGGGTTCTTCTCCCCACCAACTGGAACATCATCAAGTTCAAGCTATCAAGTAGATAGCTCACTTTTTTGACCAACTGTTCAATCTTGTTGTTGGAAGAAGATTCTATATATCTCCGTGGAAACGTGGAAAAGTGATGTAGCCTATCGAACCACCCACCCCTTTTTGGCTCTTCATACAGTGGCATGATGAGGACACGCAATAGTTATTGAAGCTTGATCAAGTCAAACAGACAGGAGAGGCCAATGGGTGGTAACTGTAAGTCATCAACAAACTCAATTTTCAAACATTGGCACTCCAGTCAATACATTAGGTTTTCTTTTCGAGCAGCAAATTTTCTCATCTACCCATGAAACTGTGCATCGTTATGCTAAACAAAGTCATAACGATAAGTGAGTCGAATTGAATCACTTTTCTATGAATGGGAAGGGCAAAAATGGGTTCCCCCCCCCACCCCGAAGCCAAACTGAAGATTCTCCGTGTGAAGTGTGATGGTGCAAAACGTTCCCCAGGAGAAGGCGTGTAAATTTCTTATTTTTATATCACTGCTTTCTGATGATAGTTGATAGCGGTTTGATAGCGCTGGCAGCGTGAAATGCTGCCTTCGACTGGTGAGGTCCTATTAGACGCCACCGCCAGACGGAGAAATGGGAAGGAGGCAGGATGCGACTACAAAAGACAACAAACGCAGACGGAGGAACGAATGAATACGAGAGATGTGAGAGGACCGTCGTCGTCTGTGTGGTTCTTTGTACGTCCGTCCACATCGGTGTATCGGCTGTGGATGACGGCTTTCGAAAGAATGCTTGTAGATTCTGGTTCGCCTGTCGTGTGCCGGCTATGGCTCAGATTGTGGCCCGGGGAATGCAGACTGGCGACAGGAGGGGAACATCGGATTAAGAAAAGTTGTTCCGTTGTTGCTGTCGAAATGGGTATTTGCCTCTGCTTGGTATCTTGTACTTCTACCTATATAATGTTAAAGTTTTCGCCTTTTTATATGATAAGAGGATTGTTTGGGAGAAAGCATTTAATTCGTGCAATCATACACGGTGGTTGGTTGGTGGGAACAGGAGCAGCTGTGTTCGGTTGATTTGGTAAATTCGGTACGGTTGAGCTTTATAATTTCGGCATTTTGGCTAACAATTTCAGGAGCTCCTTCACTACTACAGGCATAAACAATCGTTCGTTGTAAAGCAGCGCTCACAGACCTCATCGGCCTTCAGTTGCATTGAATCTTTCAGCATGGCCAATAACTTAAATCAGCAAATAGCGAAGCGAGCCGGTGAAATGCATTCGGCCAAGATGTGTCGCATCTGCCTGCAACAAAAGGATCTGGCCCATATAGGTGCGAATCATCGTCTGGCGTGGTTTTTCTCCCAAATCCTTCCAAGCGACGATGAATCCCCCCAATTTGTATGTGCCGTTTGTCAGCAGCTAATTGACGCTCTTTACCAGTTCAGTGTTTTGGGAAATCTCACGGCCAACTTGATTAGATCGTATGTCAAAGAAGGCAAAAACTATCCGCGAACGGAGCTGATCGAAGCTGAACTACGACGAGCGGAGGACAGTTTGCAGCAATCCGGAAAGGAATCTGTTGGGAAGAGTTCCGAGACGATCGAGATTGATACGGTAAACAAAGGCAGCGAGAAACAACAACAACAACAAAGTGATGAAGTTAAACGAATACCTAAACCAAAACCCGCCCGGAAGCAATCGAAAGACTACTTGAGATCTGACGAGTTCTTGTTCGGTGGCATCGTGGATCTCGAGGAAGGCGAAATTACCAAGAATCGTGAGCCTAGAAAACGCATTACTTCATTGAAAAATCAGGATAATAAGGAAAATATTCCACCAACTTTTGACTGTGTGAAAACAAGGAAACCGTGCTCAACATCGGTGGAGAGATTAAGAAGTTTGTCTAACCGAGAAAATAGTGTACATTTGAAAGCAAATGAAACCGGGCATCCGTTGAGGGTTAAGGAGAGACACATTCCATCAAAAGTATTGGATAAACGGTAATTTAAAATTGTTCAATGACATTTAAACGACGTGATATTGAAAAATAAGACGCCACCGATAACAATCAAGTAAGTAGATGAACAGAAGCAGTTACATTGGTATTTGTGAAAGCGAGTTCAAGCGTAGAACAATAGGCATAGCTTTTTTCCCTCCTTTGTGGTGTCCCAACATTTGGCAAAAACAAGCACATTTTGACAAGTGAAAACTAAATACCCGTGCCGAAATTTCGGGAACTGTTTTTCAACAACTCTCTTCATCCAACAGACTCTGTGATAAATCATAATAACGAAAACGAAATGGATCCGCTCGTCTGCCCCATGTGCCTAACGCCAAAATCCACGCTCAGCAATCCAAAGGAAACCGACCGACAAGTGGAAGATATTCTGGGGTACTTCGAGTTGCCAATAAGTGAATTCCGGAGGATTTTATTTTGCCCGGATTGCCTGAAGTTGCTCGCTCTCAGCCACCAGGTCAGCGTGAAAATCCGCAAACGCAAGCAGGCCGAGGAAGAGCAAGCCAAACTGCTGGCGGCGATTCCCGGCAGACGACCCTCGTGTGAGGTGGAACAATCGCGGGCAAAAAGGATTCGTGGCAATCGAAAGGATCAATCGGTGAATACCGCCAATTCGAGTAACGATAAACGTGGTGAAAGTGTGTTGGCATCGGCGAAGGATGTGACCGTCCGCCATTCCGACGACGAAGAGTGCCGTAGTGATGGCGGCGAATGTTCCATAAGCAACCGTTCCAGAACACGGACGTTGTGAGATTGAGGTTACGCTTTTCTATGGTAGAACAAAGCCCAATTTGACAAACAAATATTGATGTGATAAATGTGTTTTAGTATAAGGTTTCGCTGAATAGAATATGTGTACAGTTCGGAATGAGTTTTAAAATAAAAACACATACGGTAAATCATTTCTTCGGTGAAAGCGCTCATTTCATTTATATTGGGAAAGAAACATCAAATCAATCCCAATCAAATCTAGAAAAAACCGTCAAAAGGTCAAAAGTAACAATTGTAAACAATGATTTTGCTCACAGCTATATCCACTACTGACGGGAAGGTACTAACTCCCTGTATCTGTTTCTGGTGCTATTTTGTATGTGGGAGCAAGCAGATCTCAGAAAAATACGCTGGAAGTCATTGTTCACAAATTTTAATTTCGACCTTTTGACTATTTTGTCTAGAAATACAACAATGCTTTTTTTTTTCACTACAAAACAACACAGTGTGCCAGACTATAAATCTGAATGGACAAAACTAAAAACTACACGGGATAATCTCGCAGCACTTTGGTGTGTCCGGCACTCAGCTAGGCAAATTTACTGGGAACTTCATTTCAGTGGATTTATGTTTGATAAGTTTTGTTATATATTTTTTTAACTAAAGTATTTTAGTGACTTTTCGACTACATTGTACCGCATAAAATAGTTCGACAACATTTAGCCTCTCATCCAATTGTTATCAAACTCTCAGGGCATTAAATGGAACGATTAGAGTATCTTGAGCCATTTTCACATTATTCAGTTTCTAGCACTACTCATGAGTTTTTTTGTGCAATATTAGAATCGCTATTTTTGCAGGGGTAGGTAGCTCATCGAATCTTCCGGTTTAGCGTCTTGCTATGAGGTACTAGGTAGTTACTACATTGCGATTGGTTGACCGGATTGGTGATAATAAAATCATTGGGTATAGGACAAAATAGATGACCTTGGAAGTCGATAGAAGCATAAAGTTGCCAGAAGACACGAACTGCTTCTAGAGACTAAGTTTACCAAATCTTGCAATCCTGATTTGATGTGGATTTGAACAGATAGCTCTTTAGAACGGCCTACTCGCTTGATTCAGATATTAATTACAGTAGCATTATTTTTACGAGAAATTGGTATTGAAAGCGCTTAGTTCTGTGTGCATAAAGAATGACTAAAAGTAAATTATTACACCGAAAATACCTGCGTATCCTGATTCAATAAGTTTGAAAAGTCCATTAACGGTTGCTGTACAGTTCTTTTGTATATTAAAACTTCAAATTTACAGCATCAGATGGATACCAGTGTTGGAAAAACCATTTTCAGAAAACGTTTATTCTTTGCTCATTGCAAACATATATCGCCAAGGAACTTCGTACTCAAAGTTTGCGAACGAAATACAATCCAAAGTTCACGATAACGCGGAGTGAGGAAACGTTTCATTTCTCATCGCGAAAGATCTTTCGTTTCTTCATTTCACAACGTTTCACTCGTATTCGAGATTCGATTCAACCAAATATTCTCTCAGCTTCGTTTTTTTTTCGGCGTGATAATAATAGTTGGAACCATTTGAAGCATTAAGCTAACTTTTTCAATTTAAGACAAACTGTAGATGAGCATACACTTATTTCCAGGCACAGTGGAACTTTAATTGATCATATTTACTCTAAGTTTGATTCTGTTTGTTCAGTTGTCGGTACTGGTTCGAAAATAATCGATCATGAGACAGTAGGGATTAACGTAATTGAGAATAACTTAAATAATAGCGATGTTTTTTTTTTTTTTTTGTCAAATTGAAGTGTTGGAGGAAATATTCAAAACTAACCTTGTTGAAAGAAGCGTGGATTTTCGTATCGCGACCGGTAGTTTAGATGAGTCTGCAGCTGTTCTTACAAATACTTTGAAAACTGGTACACATCAACTAGTTGAATAAAAATGTTTTTCTTTCAAAAACTCCAGCAGCTGGTATAATTTGGATCTTTTGCGTCTAAAACGCAAGAGGAACAAATGGTACCACATAGTGATAATCATTGGAATCGGAATAAATATTCACAATCCATTAAAAAAAACTCGCTCTGAATATATACAGAGGAAAATTGATCAGCATCAAAACATTAGCAAAGAGTTATGAAATTTTTTGAAATCTTTATTAAAACATAGCAATTGCAAAGTGAGATCCACAACTTTTGACGACACAATAGAACAGCCTGAACAAGCAATGGCATCTAGGTTTAATGATTATTTCTTCAATAGTGTTGCATTGATCAATCAATCTATTGAATTGATCGATGAACCTTAGGAATTGAAGCAATCAGTTAATAGTAATTGCAGAATAGAAGGATTTACCCCGATCACAATAGATGTACTTAAAAATATTCGCTTTTCATTAGGAAAATCGGCTGGAGTAGGCAATCTTAATGCTAGAGTTATTCAAGCTTGCTTTCATGTCATTGGTCACATTTTACTGGACCTTATTAAATAATCATTACAAACTGGGCACATGCCTGAAGTATGGAAAAAATCGTTGGTTATTCCGATTCAAAAATTTGAATTTTTCTTTTTCATTCTTAGCATTTCAAGCTTATTGCTTCCACAAGTTTGCTCTTAACTTGGAGTTTTGCATGCACTTTCACAGTTATTAATTGAGAGCTTTCGATGCTAGGTACCATTTTTGCATTAGTGTGATTGTGTGGCAAGTACAATCATACTATGTGCCCAGGGAGTCGAGAAATTTTCTTTAACGAAAAATTCCTAGACCAGACCGGGAATCGAACCCAGCCACCTCCAGCATGGCGTTGCTTTGAAGCCGCGCATTTCCCGACTGAGCTAAGGGAGGACCCATGCTGCACACATTAGAGAAAATTTTGGATCTTGTTGTGAAAGGCCAGTTGCTAGAATATTTAAATAGTAATGCTTTGTTGATACCGGAAGGATCTGGCTACCGGGAAGGCCATTCTTGTGAACCCGCGTTGAATTTAGTAATAGCAAAATGAATAGCTATCTTAGAGAGTAAAGATACAATTGTTACAGTTTTTTATTTGGATGTGAAACAGTTTCTAGGCCCTTGTTGTTAAAAACAATAAAGCGCTTTGGAATTTCGAGTACATTAATCTGTTTTCAAATGACACAGTATTATTCATTGCAGCTCAGGATTGAAGCGCAAATTCAACCGAAGATTTGCGATTTCTAAGTAGATGGTTGAAATTGAATATAAGTAAAACTAAATTTGTGGTAATTTCGCAGAATCGAGAACTGGGAATGTCGCAGTTACAATAGATGATGTGGCAATTTATCGCATTCGGGAGATTAAATATCTTGGCTCGATTATTAATGTTAATTGCCAAGAAGCATGGAATTCCATGCCGATAGAAAAACGATTCAACTACTTGCAGTAAAATACAGTTAATTAAGTTGTTAATTTTTAAAGTAGTTAATGGTTTACTGCCTCGATATTTGTGTGATCGAATTAAAAGCAGTGTTTGGAAATCTATCATGATACTGCTGAACCATCATGTGTCAGGCTACTGATAGTTCACGAACATATTTTTCAAATGATAAAGCGGATCAGCTACCTCTGCCGAATAAGAGTATTCAGTTTTGTAACAACGAATGAATAGAGGAAAACGGATAACAAAAGTTTCACAATATACAGACGATCCGACCATAGCACCGAGAAGCATGAGGAATGATTGTGTCAGTGCTTGAACATCTATCACCATACTGCTGAACCATCATGTGTCAGGCTGCTGATATTTCACGAACATATTTTTGAAATGATACAAAGGATCAGCTACCTTGCCGAATACGAGTATTCAGTTGTGTAACATTAAGCGAATGAAGCCCCCGTTTTGCCAACAAAACCATTAACTTAAATGATCTTTATTATGGAAATATCCAACCGATTTGGAATATTTTAGCAGTGTTGGATTCAGAAACTCAACCATTTTCTCAAAACTGTCTCATTTGACCGATGGACAGCATCCGTCACCGGGAAAACCGGATTTCCGGAACCGTGTTCTGAAATTGGTATAAATATCAGATTTCAATAGAAAATCAACAATAATGATACTAAAAGTTGTGGAATGAATACACAGGATTGTGTGTGATTGCCATATGACAATTTGGAGACTTGATCCTGGAACGGTTACTCCGGAGCAGGTTCCCATGGGGTCACAAATGACCAGAAAACAAGTTGTATTGAACCCTAGCAATATGGGTGTCAAAATTACTGGTATCGTTCCAGAAGAAAGTTTGCCTTATTTATAAGACCATCCGGTCACTTGGCTTTGGAGTGGCAGTTCAAGCAGGTTCCCATGGGGTCACGAATGGCCAGAAAATGATTTGGATTGAACCGTAGCAATATGGGTGTCAAAATTTTTGGAATAGTCCGAGAAGAAAGTTTGTCATAATTATAAGACCATTCGGTCACTTGGCTTGGAGTAGCCAGTTCAGAAGGTTCCCATGGGGTCACGAATGGCCAGAAATGATTTGATTTGAACCCTAGCAATATGGGTGTCAAAATTCTTCGATTCGTTCCAGAAGAAAGTTTGTTATAATTATTAGACCATTCGGTCACTTGGCTTTGGAAAATAATAAAAGAAAACTGTGCCAGTATCAAGTCATATGACAATCAGGCACATTCCTATGTATTCTATGCATTACTTTTACACGCAGCGAAAAGTTTTTGCAGTAGAGTTATTAGTACGAGACACTGAAGAAGTCTGCATATTGTAGACGAAATACGCGTATCTGTCAAGATAAGCAAAAGTAGTTGAAATTAAATGGAAAATGCTAATTTTTCTTATAATTTCTAGTTACAGGTATTCCACTAAACAGCTCAAACCCTCTAGGATTCACTATTTTTTTTAAAAACTTTGATTTTGAAGATTCGTACCTGTCACACCCCTCAAGCCTTTATTTCGTAAATGCATTTCGTTTACTCGGTCATAAATGGCGTAGGTATTAATTATTTTATTTCCTTCTGTTCGATTTCAATATTTCTTTAATATTTCAATATAAATTTTCAATTTCTTACCAAGGAAACAATTCACGGATTGCTCAGAAAGTTTAAAACTAATCAATAAATCGACTAGCGCGTCGTTAACTTCCTCGACCTCTTCAAATAATATATCCTCTGGTGAGTCGATTTTGGTTTTCGAATAAAGCGTAGAAATTGAGGCTACAAAACTGGCAAACATTGAAAACATACACATTCACTGACAACTGTAAGACTATATTTTTTACGGTTTATTTTTAATCTACATTTTTTTTTTTAAATTGATTGACATTATTTTTGAACACAAAAACTTGTTGCAACTGCAATTTACGGTTATGTGACTATGATGAGAGGTGAATCAGCTCGAGGCTGTAAATTTCGATAAGTCTGGGGGATCTGACTAAAGTCAACACTCGATACAAAATTTAAAAAAAAAAACAGTATGGATAAAATCTAAGAAGGGGGAAAGGGACGTCTAAGATTTTCAAAAAAGTGTGTCTATGTGATTTATGAACAGGCCTTTATAAATAAACAAAAAAACATTGCTTCTTCATACTCACACAAAGAAATCACTCTGTTTTGAATAAACAAAATATCGTGTTGCGATTCACTATTTGTTTTAATTTCATAAAAAAGTTCCGAATAAATTCAAAATTTCATTCAAATCAAACCAATAAAGTTATTTAAAGAAATCTCTGCTGTTCGATATTAATTCATATGATATTTTATCACCTTAAGAAATTACTCTGTTTTGAATTAACAAAATATTGTGTTGCTATTCAATACAAGGTTTTGTTTCAATTGTTTCAATGCATAATAAAGATTCAAATCAATTCAAAATTGTATTCATTTCAAACCAATAAAACAATTTAAGGTACTGATGACTGTCTGACATTAATTTAATAATATTCGATTTATAACAATCAAATTTATTTCAAACTTAAGTGGTTAACTTAATGTTTTATCAAAATATTTGTATGAGCGCACATTTCATACTGTCAGCCTGCCGAGCAGCCATATTATTATTGTTTTTCAGTGCTGCCGACATGGTGAGTGGCTGCTTCTGGCTTCTGCCTCTGTGGCTGCCTCTGCTTCGATCGTTTTTCTAATGTAAGTTCAAGAATAATGTATTTTAATTTTAATGTACGTATCGATATAAATATGAATATGTAAAGATAAAAATATAAATAAACAAATATAAATAGATATTAATAGTTATATCAATAAAACACGACGTTAAATTATACAAAGCATGAAGTTTGGTTTCAACTCAATGGTTTTGTTGAATCAGTTCATCAGTTTTATTGGTCTATATATGACCCAAAATTTTATTTGAAATTATTCCTATTTTGGTTGATATAACTACGTACTACTTTGTGTGCGGATCTTCAAAATGATCATCACGGTCCTGGTGGTCCAGGCTATCACTTTCGGGAGCTCTACGTCTGAATCTGGTAGGGCCAGGACAACTGAGTACAATTTTGAACCTCAGTTTTTAGTATCGGCGGAGGTTTTGCATTAAGATATCAATAAACTACATGCCGGGGACCTACCGTCCGTTAGAGCTCAAAAAACAATTTTTCATATTTTTATGTGTTGGTACTGTTACAGTTTACAATTCATGATTTGTCATCAAGCAGTGAGAAAAGAAAAAAATCCTTCTTATACGGTACATAGAGTTGAAACTTTCTCTTCGAAGAAAAATCTGCATAGAATTAAGCTGCCGGAAACATTTAATGCATCGAGCATATTTCTGAATGTAATTCCGAGTAGTGCAGAAAAGCTTTACCACTATATAGATTCAAATTTGCAAACACAAACAGATTTCGATTGAAACTTTTTTTTTTCTTCCGTTCATCAAAGGCAGCAACCGCTGAACCAATGTGTTCACGTTCATTTACATCAGCTGAATATGAACCAATCAGTATACGCAACAGTATTGACACAACAGTTTCATGAAAACAAACTGATCCGATACATACCGAAAACGGAATACAGAAGAACACAAATGATCATAACCGAGAACGTTCAGCAGCAGAATTTACTTCGACCATGCTTTTGTCACTGGAGACTAGCGAAAAAAAATCTTCTTGACCCCTTTTGTGCGATGATTCGTAGGTATAGGAATAGACAAGTCTCAAATGAGTAAATGATTCATTTCGTATCATTCAGGAACAAAAGGCATGTGAACCATTCGGTGATATACGAAATGGGCAAACACTGATTAAAAGAGGAGGAGGAGGAAAGAGTATATTCATAGATATAACACTAGAAACGCGGATGAAATAAGAACTTCACAAAACTTATTATACTTTAAAGGAATAAACGTTTTCAATTCGATGCTAAGACACGTTAAACGTGCGCCAATTCTCTCAGAATTTAAAAGAATATGTGCGGGAGGGCGTGGAGCCGACCGAATAATTTTCAGTGGGACGATTGAGTGCTGAGTGACGAGCAACGAGCTATAAACACATGACAAAAATCTACACTGTTAGTGTTATTTAAGACAGCACAGTGAACACACGGGACAAACTGTTATTACATTATCACGAGACAAACTAGTTAAAAGCCGCACATTGATAAAATTATACGTTTGTTGGACAGGATAGAAACTACACATATAGGATTAAAAATCTAAATTAAAAATCTAAAAACGAACTCCAAATAAAACGAGTTTTGTTTTACGGATGGTCCGAAAGTCCATTGCCTGCGCCAACACAATGTATTTCACAAGTTAAAACTGTATACAGTAAGCGATATTTTTTAATCATTCATGCAGATTTACTATCTTCTAAAGATATTCTACTTTTATAAAATGGATTATTTTTTGAACGGTTATGTTGTTTTTTTTCGTTTTTAAAAATGAAGGTTGTTTTTGACGAAGATCTTTACAAACGGATTAGTTGGCTATTTGTTTTTTTTTCAAACTTTTTTTTTCTTTTTATCAACACTATAAACTATTTAGTTCGTCACGGTGAAGATGAGGGAAATTTGTTTCATATTGTGGCAGTTTAAAAAAAATAAAGAAAGTAGTCTACAAAAGTTTGAGCTTCGCACGCGGTATATAGCTATAAAGGACTTCTTTTTGAATTTATAATAAAAATAGTCTTTGATGCTTGAGAAGATACCATGAAATAGTAGTGGGTTGTCTGACTGATTGTCGGGGAATTTCTCGTCAATCCTGTCGTGGTGGAAAGTAAAAGTTTGACTAGGGTCAGTTCACGATTTTTTCGGTTTGGAAATTTTCTCGATTTCCCTGGTTGGGGATATTCTTGGTCAGCCCAAAGCTAAGCTGGCGGCTCCATTGGTTTTTGAACTGCATTGGCTCTGTAGCGGGCAGGATCGGATATTGGCTTGTCTTTTGAAAAAGTCATCACTCCAGATTTTCACGACTGAAAGCATCCATTATCGAATAATCCGTGGAATGCGCGACCATTGTAATAACCCTGCAAACTCGGTACGGTAATTTGCAAAGTGACAAGTTTATTATGGTTGCATAATTTAAGACCTCTGGACGACCTAAATGATTTTATAAAATTATTAAACGCGACAGCTATTGGGGTACTTAACGAATTAGCGTTTATTGAAATATGTACATTATGAGCATTTTATAGCTTTCAACTATTATCCTAAGCCTAACACTACTACGCACTACTGTCTCTCATGGTATAATCCAATGTTGCTCGTGGCTGGGAAGATGCCCTGCTGGTGCTTTTGATAACTTGGCGTTTGGGAACAAGCTTTCGGGAAAAATGATTGTCTGTAAACTTGGTATTTATTTATTTATTTATTACACGTCATCTCAATTCCTATTTTTTTTCAAGCTTGAAAATCAACATAGGAATGTCTAGTCTATCAAACGTTATGCTGACGTCTGTTTAAAGAACCATTTCGTGATTACCTTTATCCATTGCATTTAATGAGTAATTGACAAATTCCCGTAAGTTCGTAGCAGCGTTGAGCGACCTTTGAAAAAGCCGTGTTGTGCGTTAGTTATTTTTTTTTAATTTGGCTAAAAACAGGTTTATTTATGATCGATTCGAAAAGTTTTGGAATACATGATATAATGAAAATGCCGAAATAATTTCTAATATCGGATTTTTTGCCAGATTTTTAAATTGGTATGAGCAAAGACTTTTTCCATTCTTTTCACTCAATTCACCACTATCCAGTGCCATATTGAACAGCCAGAATAGAGAAGTTGTCAGTTCAGTTGCTAGGTTTTCCATGAATACTGGTGGAATTCCATCAGGTCCTGCGCCTTTATTAGCCACAAGAGTTATTTAATCACTTAAGGTATTCGTTACTGGAGGCTGCATAGCTGTCACAATACTTGAAAAATGCTTCATTTCTTCTATGATTTCCGAGGCAGGAAAACTCGGTTGTTCTTTTGCAGCAACTTCAATAAGGCTTACATTCATTGCCTCGATTTGGTCTTCCTCAAAACTTGAATAACAAATAGGTATATCTGTGTTTGTTGCACCATCAGTAGGTATCCTAGGGCACATCGAACTAAGATTCATATTCGAAATAATATCATGCTGGGCCAACATTAGCGACACACCCTATCCGGCATTCCAAATCACAACAAACGCCATTCTCACATAATGAGAGGCCACGTGGTCGGTTTCTCTCCAATGTGAGTAGAGTATATTCCCGTTCTCTCTGTGTTCGCCGTCTGGCGCTCTTCTGAACGGCGCGGAGAATAACGTAACGCCTGCCTTACGAAAGAGAAGCGCCAAATAGTCGGTTAGGGAAGATAATAAAATTCAGCATTATTGTGCGTCGGCTTAGGATTTGGTGCCTAATCTTTGAAAAATGTTGACCACCGTATGGCATTTTATGGACTTTGTTTTGATGGAGTGGCACGGTAATCTGTAGACTGATTGATTCCACTAATCATAACCTATCATTGCGAACAGGTAACATTGAGATTTGTGTAATTTTGGCTACATTAAACGAAACCGAACGCTCCAAAAACAACCGTCCGAGATTCACTTGAAATCAAAACAAATTTTGGAGTCACGCTGCCAAGCTTTCATAACGCAGCAAGCTACATTCAACGGACGCGATGCGATGGGGGAGTCGCACGTTGCTGTGTGTATGGAATTGTTGCTCGGGTCGAGCCCGCCTCAGTGTGGATACAACACTTGGGCAGCTCACATCGTTCTTGCTTTCGATTCCCTTCAAGTGGAACAATCGCGCGGCTTTCGATAACCCGATTCCGGACGAGTGTGTTTATAACAATTTCGGTCAGACGCGGAAGTTTTTCGTCGGTCGGTCAAAGTTGACACAGTGTGGAGTATTCTCTAATCTTCCGCCCAGGTGACACCATTTTCCCCCTCACCCAGCCGGGGCAGCGGAATAATATTGGATCATAATCGTTCGAAGGGATACCTGAGAAGAGACGCAAGGCAGCAGTGAAATTATAGCAGAAGCCACCGTCGTGCCTGGCTCTTCTGACAAGTGTATGTTTGTTTTAGCATTTTCTATTCGTTTAACGCAATCTTATCGGCGAACCGTGTATGTGCACATGTTTGGAAATGGCTTTTCGAGCATTATCTGTGTGGAATGGGAACGGCTACAGGTTTTATCAGGAAATAGAGTCGACCGCCGGGAGGCATGGGCAATTTATCAAGAGCTGGAAACATTTGAAATCTTTTGTTGTTCACGGACAACGATCGAGTGGAAAGAGAAGACAGACGATCAAATATGCACAATTGCAGAAACGGCAAACACGGCGTGAATTTCATTATTTTGTTGCTACACTTTTTCTCCAGTATGCATAAACAATTTGATCTCGGCGAACAAGAAGGCTAATGTCGTCGTCGTCGTCGTCGAGAATTCCAGCGACGTGACTTTCGCTCCTCCAGCAAGGATGTGTCGGATTTATGAGCCATTGTTTTGGTTTCGAGCAGTCTCTTGGCCGCGCAATCAAGATTGAAATTTTGCTTTCACTGTTTTGTAATTTATTGACGAACTGCATTGGTTTCAGCGCGCGGTGAGAAGGTTGTTACGAGCATAAGAGGAATATGTATAATTGTTTTCGTTGAGATTTGTTAATAGAACAGCAGCCAACTGAGTTGTTATTATTCGGCTGGGTGGCGCTCGTTGAATGCAGAGCTTGAGTGGCCCTCGAGGCAGTTGCCCCGCCGGCTTGGATTGTTCGTGATCAAACGAAGAAATGCGCTTTCGAACTGCGGAAGTGTGCAGTAAACAATGTCAAACTTGCGAGATAAACAGATTCGGGATCGGAATGAGGGGTTTGTGGAGGGAGGATGGACGTAAGTATATTTGTTGAAATCCAGGATGCAGAAATTTTCGACGCAAGGATGCTTGTCAATTAAGCTCAGTTAACCAGTTGTGTTGGGATAAATTAAGGTTGCTGCTGTAAGTGGTCACAGAAGGTGACGTATTTTTTGTGATGGTTTGAAGCCTTAGGACCTTGATACATGTTACGCTGATGAGAGCTGAACATTCAATCATAACCTAGTGTCAATATTTTCGGGCAAACATTCTTGGAATCCGAGATGGTTTCACGATTTGGAACAGGTGACATGTGAACACAATGTTGTTCTATCACTCATGATTTGTGGGAGGGAAGATTGCAGACTGTACAGAGGAGTGTGGTACAATAAAAAAGACAATTGGTAACGAATTCGAAGCAAATATAGAGGAAAGCAGTCACGGTTTCCATTCCTGGGAGGTATTTGTTCTTTCACTGTTCGCCATTTATTTTGGTGATCAAGCACTACTGATTGTATCGGATTTTTCTTTTACTCGAACACCAAACAGTCACCACAGTATTATGGGCCAATCGTTGATTTATTTTCATATTGAACCGAAGTTTGTAACACAACCCCATCGAATATAGTTTTCATGGCCACAAATATTATATAATATTCGATGGCATTGTGATACTAAGGTTGGTTTAAAATCAAAATGGACTGAAAATGGATACAGTTGTTGGCTCAGGAAGCACCAGCCCATTGGCCCTAAGCTTAATGAATCCCCTCAAAATTCTGTCAGAATAACACAGCGAATCAAAACAAAAACAAAGCTGCTAGTGTTCAAAATCTCAAGAACGTATTGCTAGGTGCAAGGTGCCAGGTGTACTTGGGACCAAGAAATTCTAAAACAGTGAGCCAATTTTAAATCGCTAGTTTCGTATTGATTGTTGGTATTATTCTCGGATTAAATCGAAATGAAGAATATTTGTGAAATGTGATGTTGGTTTTAGTAATAGTCAACATGACTGAAAGCAGTTACTTTGCAGACCAGGAAAAAAGGAACGATATCCAAAGGAAGCTACACAGAAAAAAAATGAATTGTAACAGACGCGTTAACTTTCCCCTCGTTGAAGGCTGGTTTACAGTTCGGGAAAAAGCATCACAGGATTTGGCTCGGGAAATTTTCCAGTTGACGTTTCTCCACATTTCTGCACAAGCTAGTTTGGCGTATCAGCTTTTGCATACTGTTTACAGGGTGGCCACACAATCTTAATTTAAAAATTCCCGTATTTTTCCCGCATTTTTGCACCACTTTTCAGACTGGGAAGATGGGGATTAATAGATATTTTAGAATTTTATAAAGTTTTTTTTAAATAGTAACCGGGGGCTACTTGCTTATTGCATAATCTGCTTTGGCCGCTCATATTACTATCGAGAACACTTAGCTTTATATAAGTCATTGATCTTTCAAATTTCTAGAAGCATAAACATCGAAGAAAAATAGTAAAGCGATCGAGGTTTTCGAGTACAACGTGCGTTGCGTGCATATTGTATCAAGGACTTCGTGTTCTCAACGTTGTTGGCAGTTCTTAGGCAAATTTCTGAGCTCCCAAGCTTCTATCAGTTTGGTTCACCACCAGACACTTTCCATTTATTGAAAATCCGCATTTTTGTGCGACAGGATGGGCTAATTTTTAACAAATGTTGTCAAATTTTGCAGCTCCTTCTTGGAATGACCAATCAGTTCTAGCCCAAATTTGACCAAACGATGTTCTTTCTCTGGAATCCGGCAAGCAATGTCAGAAGACATAGAGCAAACTACACAAATTTTTCTTTTACTTTGTGAGCAACTGCAGCGCTCAGATATTCTTTATCAACGAAAGTTTCCAGATACAAATCTAGACACTTTCTAGCTATGTCTGTGAAGTGAGCTATAACAACAAGATTAATGCAGATTACGTAACGCGTTCTAGGGAATGTTAATTAAAATTTGTTTAGAAGCTTCAAAAAAACACAATTAAAATTCAGATGACTTTTATTCAGCTTTCTTTCTTCCTGCTTCCTGACTGCTTTTACAAATCTTTTCAAATAAAGCAACATTTGTAGTGCTTTTCTAGCAACTTGCTTGCTCGAACTCATACAAGTTCCCTGAACTTCTAAGAAGTTCTGTATACTTCTAGTAAGATTTTTAAAATTCTGAGAAGTGTTCTGAACCTCTAGGAAGATCCGCGAACTTTTAAAAAGCTTCACGAATTTCTGGACAGTTCTCTGAATTTATGGGAAGTGTTGGTTTATTATTATTCGACAGAGGAAGTTACAATTTTTAATAATTTTAGCAAGCAGCAATTTGATATTAAATATTAACACAGAGTGCTTATGATTGTATTATGTTAGAAGTTTCTAACAGCAACTGTTACATGTTATTGCTCCCTAGAACCAGTAGAAAGGAAATTTTGAAATGCAAGGTACACGATTTCAAAATCATTATCCAGAACAGGCTACCCCTATTTGTCGAATCAAACTACATACACTTTATATATGTACTTATTTCCTTTACATATTCCATATTTGATGTATTTAATAAGCCTTATTATATTTCATTGATTTTAAACATTTAAATACTGGGATGGGAGGGTGCATCAGGGCATCATTGAAGTTGCAATTGGACAATGGAGTGGATGGTCAACCGGAGTCAAGGAGGGGATTTGTCTATCATTTATGATTGGTACATTCCACTCCAACAATTGTAATGAATTTGACGCGCCTTTCTCAAACAAACCATCTAGTGGAAAGCTTAACTGAATTGCGTATTTTGTTATTCATTTTATTGGATCATACTGCTGGAAGGAGATTCTCTCATTCCCGCAGGTTTCGCGTAAGTGTCTCTGCTTACGGGCCTGCCCAACCCTCTTTGGCCCTTCATACAGCAGTATGTTGATTTTAGATCGGTAACAAAGCATGCCCTTTCTTTTAAGTGGAACCGCATGCAGGGCAAGACCCACGCTACGATGGTGGCTTCCTACATACATACATACAGTTCTCTGAATTTATGGGAAGTTCTCTAATTTTCCGGAAAGTTCCCTGAAATTTTGGGAAGGTCCCTGAACATTTTGAGTAGTTTTATGAACTTCTGAGAAATACCCAATCAAATCTGATAATTTTTCTGAACTTCTGGGAAGCTCCCTGAATTTCTGGATAGTTGCCTGAACTTCTGTCAAGAACCCTTTACTTTTGGGAAGTTCCCTGAACTCATGTGAACCACCCTAAATTTATGGAAAATTTCCTAAATTTCTAGGAAACAATCTGAATTTCAGGGAAGTTGCCTGAAATTCTAGAAAAAAAACCCTTAACTTCTAGGAAGTTCCCTGATTTTGTGGAAAGTTCCCTGATTTTTTTGGATGTTCTCTTATCAGGGAGAATAGCAAAACCACGGGGATGTTTCCTGAATTTCTAAGAAGTATAGCGAGCTTCTGATAAGTTCCCTGATTTTCAAGGAAATTCACGGAAATTCACGGAATAGGTGTTGGTGGGTTTGATAACAAGAAATACAACACCGGTTCAGGGGACACAAAGTTGGTATTTTTTAGCTGGTTTTATTCAAGTTTGTTGATGCAAATCAAGTATAAAGTTTATTCGAAAAATAGACCAACGCTGAAGATGCCCTAAGAGGTACGTTCTGAAAAGGCTGAACAAATCCAGCAGAAAATGATCCACATGCAAATCTGTTTGTCTTAGCCCTTCCTTGAAGGAATTGTGTACGACGTGCATGCCGCGGCGATGTTGAGGACTTCTCCAGTCAATTCTTTGAACGCCTTCAAGTTGACACCCGGGCCATCCATATAGCAATGATCTATCTTCTTCAGCACTGCTGCATTTGCAGATCGTTGGGCCGAGTAAACGACAAAAACGCTACTCAAATCACTTGAGAAAGGTGTGAGTATGGTTCCTTCCATATGACAAGCATTTCCGATAGCTTTTGAAATTCCCGACTTTTCCCCGCATATTTCCCGATGGTTTTGGATTCCCGCATTTTCCCGCATTTCTCGATCTTCCCGAGTCTGTGGCCACCCTGAATAACGGTTCAAAGGAGATGTTTTATCCGATGAAAATGCGTGAAGTAGATAAACGGGGGTTGTGATTCGTTTTTCGTAATGATCCTATGATGGACGTAGCGAGATTTGGCTCTATTTGCGTATCATCTTAAGCGCAGAACGTGAAGAATTTGTATACGAAAGAATACCCCTAGAAACTTGTTGCCATTCGGTTGAGGTAACATAAATATGACTTGCTAAGCTATAATCAAGTTACTACAACTAATTAGGACTGTAGTGTGCTACTTGGGATGCAAACCAGTTTCCGGAGTCCACTCGAAAAGAGATTTCAAGCGACACAACGGGATACATTCTGACATTCATTATGAGAGCGGGAAGATAAGGAGTCTGGTTCTGGGCATCGTGACGAACCATGAAATCGGCAAGTTTTCGATTTCCACCAAATTAAGAGATAATCGAAAGTTATATCTGGCCGTTGAGTAACAGCCGATGAAGAGAATTATGATGAGCCTCGTCATGAACTTCTTCGACCCATTACGACCATCGTCAATCGTTACGTTCAACGGGAAACTACTGACCGAATATCTTTGGAGGAGTAAATGGAAGTGGTTCTAGCAAAAAGACAAATAGTGAGCAAAACGTGGAAAAACTGGATTCAATGACGACATCCAGCTGCTGCGCGTTTTCGTCAACGAAGGCTAGAAAGTGTAATACCTCAGGAACAACCAAACCCCAGGAGAAAGCGAATCCGTTCGCTAAAGGCGGCCTAGTGAGGTCCCCACCGCGTAAAAGGTGGGATCTGGCGTTTCCGACACTTGCGGATGTGCCACGGCATCGGAAGCAGGTTCCACCAAGCTAGGCGTGGCCATGGATGGGCCAGGACTTATCCGGGCCATGGATAGAATGCGGGAAACTCCTAGCCGAGAAAAGTACCAAAGAGTTGGCACGGCTAGCAGCCACGGAGAGGGCGAGGGAGATAGCCTCGAAGCAAACGAAAGAGTCCGTCTCAGCGGGAGACTCCACCCCATCTACCATGGGGGCAAGGACCTCCAAGCGGGCTAGGTAGCCCCCGGGCGAAACGGCACCTGGCGCATCCAAGAAGCGGATAGTGTCGGATGCCCCATAGAGAGTTGTCTTAAGCACCGAAGGGGGCCTAGCAGCAGTAGTTAGCACGGAAGCAGACGCTAGTGCTAAGAGAGGGTCGAGCGACGACCCCAATCGGGGCAGGGATAGTCACCGGACCAAGGTCCGGAAAAAGAGTAATAAATCTAAGAAAGCAATAGAAAATCGACATATGCCCGCAAACGTAACCGCGGAGAGGCCCTCATCGTCAAGACCGAGGCGTTGAAGTTCTCCGAGGTCTTGAAAGCGATGCGCGGGGACGCTAAACTGGCCGAACCCGCACCGGCAAGATGCTCGTGGGGCTTAAAAAGACGACAGTGCTAAAGGACCCGGCTTATAGAGACCTGGCAAGACAGGCCTTAAGTGAGAGTGTGGAGGTATGCGCTCTCGTCTCACAGGTGACTATCCAGTGTAAAAACCTGGATGAGATCATCGAGGTAGACGAGATCTCCACCGCACTGAAGGAACAGTACAAGGTCGAGTTTGCCGCCGCAGACATACGTCTGCGGAAGGGTCCACTCTGGACTCAGGTGTCAACCATGAGGGTAGCGGCAGATGACGCGGACGCGGCGTTGACAGTGGCGAAGGTGAAGGTGGGATGGTTTATATACCCGCTTAGCTTACACCAGCCGCCGAAGGCATGCTTCAGATGCCTAGAGAGCGGGCACATGTCCTGGGTGTGCAAAGGCCCAGATAGGAGCAACATGTGCAGAAGGTGTGGCAGCACAAGCCACAAGGCGCGGGATTGCAATGGTCCTCCCAAATGCTTGATATGCGCCGGGAAACTAGATGATAGCACGTCATGGGGGGCAAGTGCCCAGCCTTTAAGGGTACCCAACGAGCCAATCGTAATGCAGGTAACCCAACTAAACCTGAACCATTGTGAGGCCGCCCAGCAGCTGCTGTGTCAGACAGTTCGCGATTTGGTATCGGATATCGCTATAATTTCCGACCCATACCGCATCCCAGCCGGCAACGGCGACTGTGTTGCAGACTGGTCTAATACGGCGGCATTATGGACGACGGACAAGTACCCGGTTCAGGAGTTTAATCCCGCTTTAATCTCGACCATCTTGGCGGTGCGTAGCAGCTGCAGAAGAACACTCCATTCGCTTTTACAACCGTGAAGCCTTCATCTGGCCAGTCAGTAGCTGACCACAGCTGATAACAGGCGTCGTCGCGTTCATCTTTGTTCCGCTTTGGCGCCGTGAGATATCGTAGAGCAGGCGAGTTGTTGCGGCCGACAACTTAGGCTCCTCTGGTTTTTGATCTTGGCTTTGGCTTCTCTCCGCTCCTCTATCTTCATACAAGTTTCGTCTGTGTGCAATTGTTTTCTCTGGCTGCGCAGCTCACCTAGATTATTCTCGTTGGTGGCGATGAAGGCGTTCTTGATGGCAGTTCATTGGACTTCTACGCTACCACCTTCCGCAAAGTCTGCAGCACGAGCCTCCAGTTTTTAAACGTTCTTTTTAACCGTCCCATCGTCCAGTCGGCGTGTGTCTAACCGTCGTTCAACTTGTCATCAAATCCGCGCAATGCGCAGACGTACTTCGCCGATAAGTAAATGATAGTCAAACGCGATACCGGAACTACGTTTATTTCGGACGTTATGATGGCTTTGTTTTTATTTTTACTGACGCAAATGTGGTCGATTTTATTTTCGGTAAAGCTATCACGGGAAGCACACGTTACCTTGTGCACTGGTCAATGGGGGAAGAGCGAACCCCCGATCACGATGTCGCTGATACCGCTGAACTCTGCGAGCAGCAGATGGTGATGCAAAGGTGTCTGAAAACTTCAGGTCACCCTTTTTGGGAACCTTTACTAAGATAGTTTTCATCCAGTCGGCCGGAAAAATTACGGTACGTTCCTTGTGGCCTCTGATGTACACAAAAGTCTCCATAGTCATCGGTTCATGGCTGTACCTCGCCAGTCTCGCTGTCTACGGAGAGTCCGCAGGTAGCCTTCTACTTGATCAATTCACCTTACTCGTTGCGCGCCTCTTTTTCTTGCACACTTTGGTTCGTTTTCGAGAAACATTTTAACAGGGCTGTCGTCCGACATTCTTACGACATGCCCAGCCCATCATAAACGACCGATTTTAGCAATGTGTAAGATGGGAGGTTCTCCCAGCAACTGATGCAATTCGACAAAGACACCAAGAACGCGTTGGTTCTCCACTAGCAATGTCCATGTTTCGTGGCTGTAGAGAACTACCAGTCTAATTAATGTCATGTAGATGGTCAACTTTGTAGTTCGGCGAACTTTGTTCGATCTTAGCGTCTTTCGGAGTCCAAAGCAGGCACGATTGCCAGCCACAATGCGGCTTTGTATTTCTCTGCTGGTGTCGTTATCGGCGGTCATCAATGAGCCCAGATCGCCGTCGATCTGAACTCTTGATACGAGGCTAACATGGTCTTCTCGTGGGCCTCTTCTCTTCATGTATTTTGGGCTCTCCGTATTTGGGTTACTGTTAAATCAGCCGTAATCTTGTTCTGTCGGTTTCTTGAACATTTATAATATTTCGGAAATACTATTGAGGAACTTCCAGGTCGTCAGGTTCAGAGTTATCTTATTGATTACGAAGGGAGAACCGTGATATAACACTTCAGACACGTCTTCGATGTCGGAGATTGTGTTTTTCCATACCTCAAGAAACCATTTTGATCCTGGAGTTATTTTTCAACAGGATGTAATTTCGCATCTATTATTTTCTCCTGGAAATTTCAAATTCGGAAACCAATTACAATTGCAAATACTCGTTAAAATCGGAGACTTGTGAGTTGGTTGACGCTCGTTTGACAGATAATTGCCCACTAAATTTGATGTGTCGACATTCAAGGACACGCGCCGATTCATTCAATCTTACCGATTTCGATTGCATCAAACGCAACACGGTCTAGACGCACGGATAGCACTTAAAATCATATTATATGTGCACGATAATTACCTTTCACCGAGGCTCACAAAGTGGTAATTGATTGCCGTCGTTTTGCGTAATCGTCGCTTCTGACTGACGCATTCCGGCGTTGTTTGACTCATTCCCCAAATAACATTCCGATCAACCAACTCTATTCCCACTGATAGCAGGCAGGCTCAAACGTGAAGGCGATAAAAATACGAGCACCGATACCGTTCTAAGAAAATAACATGATGAAGACTTCAGTGAAGTGATACGAGCATAGGTTCGGCAAAATTGATACGAAAATTGCATCGTATTTTCTTCTCTCAAGTGCCACGAAGTAAACGCTCTTGAAGTAAGGTAAATTGAAAAACACAACAAAACAAACAAAAATAGACGGAAAGCAATTAGGGTGCCGCTGTGACGGAGAGATTGGTGGTCATAAATAAGATAGCTTAACTGCAGAAGAGAAGCCGAAATTGACGATGGAATTTTTATTTTTGGTTCGAAAAGTGAGAAACGAAGCAAAATTGAAAAAAGTCAAAGAATTGAAAATTTATTGCTTGGTCAGCTGCGTGCAAATAAGACAGACACAACAAATTATCAACGTCTTGAAAACATTTGAAGAAGTCATCTCTTATCAGTATGAATATTTTTTTCAGTGTAAATGCACCGTATCTGTTACGTACGAACGAAAAGACGTTTGCAAAGAAATAGCCATACCATAATTTAGTTCTCTAGTACCATCCTGAGTAGAAAGACGATTTATGCACCGCGCTGTCAGCAAAAAACCGATATATCTTCCGCTTTTGTGGGCAATCCTTAGGAATACGCGTATCACATAAAAGTGCGTGTTTTTCCTCGAGACGATATGGCGAATCTAAAGTTCCGCATTTATGTCTTTTGTTGTTCCAGTGTTGTGACGAGACCTCCCATACAATTCAGTGTCGGTGAGTGGTTTTCGGTGACGTCGTAAAGCTTTCCTCCCACGGAGCGACATTCGGTTTGACGACTCCCATAGAGATTTACGTAGCTGGAAAATTGAACAATCAATAACTGTTGCGAAGGGTGGCACTTACGTGATACGTGACCGTTTGGGTGGTCGATTGCTTTACGTTCCTTCGGACGTTGTTTATCGGAGTACATTTCTCAAAACTGTGTCCACTCTGGTCAATCTCAAAGGGATAAAACCGAAAATGACTTCTTCATTTCCTATTCTCCCAATGAAAAGAGGTAAACAACTTCATGCTCGATCCCATGGACCGGACGTTACGTCGTTCAGCGCAACCAAGGGATCAACAGACCGAAGTCAATTTTGAAATTGATTGCTTTTGGCCCCAAAATCGACAATGCGAACCGGCACTAAAATAAACATGACATCAAACTCCGCTTTCCGGTATTACGGCCCTGCCGAAAAACACATCAACCAAGCGTAGTTGGTCTCTTGGCCGCATGAACATTCCCACCATGTATCAACCCGGACAGCGGCGGCCGAAAAGAATGCGCATAAATTTCGAACGTTGAGTTTTAGAATTCTGCATCGTACGCTCGAGATGACACGCCCGACAAAAACTATTGACTTATTCATAACGCGTCGGAGTTGGGAACTGGTGCATACACACAACGAATAAACAAAGTGCTCACGTGAAATGCCTTCCTAATATACCCCGTGCGAGCGGGATTAAACTTATCCTCGCCAAGAGCAGCAGGCCTTGAATGATGACTCCAAGTGCTGACAGTTCGCATCTTGTTTTCATTTATTTTTCATTACGTATTCCTTCGTTGATTTTTTGCATCGCTTTTGCTTCGATAATCCAATTACTACCGTCGGTCGGTCGGTCGGTCGGTCGGTAGAAACAAATCGTGTGCCATCCATAATCCGCCGTTCTGCAGTCGGAAGCAGCAGCAGCAGCAGCAGCCAGGGCCGGGAAGGACTGCATACGTAAAAAGTTCAGAAAGCTCCAAATCCTGACGAACGCGAAAATACGCTGGAAACCCAGAAACTGTCCGAAAGACGCTGACAAAGCCTTATTGTCTCATCATGGATGATGAGACCTACCTTGAAGTGGACTTCCGGCAGCTTCCGGGGCTACTGTTCTTCACTGCCCAGCACAAGTTTGATGTTCCGGAGGAAATAAGGAAGCAGCAACTCTCAAAGTTTGCCGCCAAGAAATAAATGATTTGCCAAGCGATCTGCTCATGTGACAATCAGAGTGCGCCGATTGTGACTACTGGGACTGTAAATGGGAAGATCTACCTCAAGAAGTGTCTACAGAAGAGTCTGCTTCCCCTGTTGAAGCAACACGAGGGTCCTACGACCTTCTGGCAGGATCTAGCTTCATGCCACTAATAAAATGTTGTCCTGGAGTGGTACGAAGCCAACGGGGTCACTTTCGTACCCAAGGACAGGAATCCCCCCAACGTACTGCAACTAAGGCCCATCGAAAAATACTGGGCTATGATAAAGCAGGCACTATGGAAGCATCCCAAGGAGGTCAAATATGTGGAAGACATGAAGAAAAAGTTGGTTTCCGTACAGAAGAAGCTGCAGCCAGATGTGATACAGAAGCTATTGAGTGTAGTTAAGCGTGGTGCAATTTGATGTGGGCCACCCTTTATTAAAAACACCTTGTAGCTACCGTAACAATTTGTAATTTTTAGTAACCCCAACAGCATCTTTACTGTTGGTATGAATCGGTCCAAAACAGCTGTCTTGCTGTTGCTGTTGTAGATCAGATCAGACGTCACGTCAATGATCGACTCCGCTCTGTTTCTCTGGTACCAAGTACTCCTGGTATTGACGTTGGCCAGGTTAACATTGAGCCTTACCAGGGTCTCCAACAGAATCTGACCCCTCGGCTTGGTAAGGAAACCAGTCGTTGAAATTACCCCCTATAACCAACGGCCTGCGACCAGTCAATAGCGCTGGCATGCGGGTGACCATATGTGAATGCATTCAGGGATACAGTATGAGATATAATGGAGATATCCGCCACTTTTAGAGCTTCCTTCCGTAGCCGAATTGCCGTCCTGGCTCTTCCAACCCTGCATTGCTCCTTTAGGGTCCGTGAAAGCCTCGCACGCTTCTGTTAGCTCGTCCAGATTCTTGCACTGCGAGGGCAAGCAACTCCACTCCCTCACCCAGGGCTTGTTCGGTCAACTCCCCAAGTAGCACAATACGATCATAATTACTCGTAGTAGCTTGATTATGACTTAGCAAGTCATACTTATGTTATCTCAACCGAATGGAAACAAGTGTGCTACTAGGGTCCCTGTTGTTCGGTGCCTTTTCAACTCCAGATTCATCTCGCCTGTGCGAGTACGGTGTATATTGCGCACATAGGCTACTAGAACCGCAAACTCTGCGTCTACGCGTATAGCCTTTAATATCGTCTCGTAGGACTTTGGGTCCCTGCCCACCAGTCGCTTATTGGAAGCACTGGGTTACAGTTTACCGGGTGACGTACTCACTCCGTGAAACTCTTTACTACCAAGGTAGATGAGGTTAAACATCCAACGGAGACGGATGCGTCGGACTGCGTGTGCTTCGAGGCTGAAGTCTCCCTGGCCCTCTCCATAGCCACTCGCCTGCATTACTCTCTTATACTTTGTTCAGTTAGTAGCTTAGCCTCTAAATCGTCCCACTCTTTGCATGTTTTTACTGGTATTGCTTCGTGTCGACGTGAAGTCAATTATAGCATTCAGCTGCTCAGAGAATACAGTCACTTTGAGGAGCATGTCACGCTTCCTCTCTATGGCGCGGATGAGTCCTGATCCATCCATCGTCTGTTTCTGACTGTTACGTTCAGCACTCGTGCTTCCTCCCGTATCAGAGCGCCTCCCGTCTCTGCCTACCTGCTCGGCGGGGATCTATTCAGGCCACCGCTGGCAATCGGGTTAACCGTCGTGCCATGCTCTCTACTTGAGTTGGTTTGCTTTGGAGTTTCTTTGACCTCCATTTTGCAGAGTCCTTCTTCAGCCGCTATCCTATCTCCCATGTCGCTATAATGAACCCATGGTTGTCTATCCAAGCAGGAGGCCATGTGAGGGTTGACACGGTTCATCGTGGAGATACCATGTTCAGAGCAGGATCAACCTTTTGCTCCCTCAGGCTGGCAAAAGCGGCGATGAAAGATTGGAACGCACTGCAGGTCTGCCAAGGCTTTAGTGGCATGAGCTGAACCATACATACATTTATTTGTTCAACATCACATTTAGGATAAGACTTAATCAACAATAGTACGCCACAATACTCGGTTTGCGGCTGCCGCTCTCCAACCTCGGTCACGCCCAATGCTCGCCAGATCACGCTGCACCTGGTCCGCCAATCGTGCTCTCTGCGCTCCACGCCTTCTTGTGCCCACCGAATCAGTAGCGAACACCAACTTTGTCCGGCATTCTTGCAACATGCCCTGCCCACCGTATCCTTCCGGCTTTGGCCACCTACTGGGTCGCCGTAGAGTGCAACGAGCTCGTGGTTCGTCCTTCGCCGCCACATACCGCCAAAGATCGTCCTTAGCACGCGTCGCTCGAAAATTCAGAGTGCTTGCAGGTCCTCCTCGAGCATGGTCCATGTCTCGTGTCCGTAGAGGACCACCGGTCATACGGCTGAACAAACCGAGGCTGAATAGCTCATTAATGAAGATATCTATTCATCTATCTAACTAGGTTTTCTTGGGGTGGAGACAGCCTGATAGGACATTGCCATTCCCTGACAGTTGTACCCGACAGTACTCCTGTGAGACAATACAGGTGGCAGCCCGAAAAACTTGATATATTACATTATTCTCGTTTTATGCGACATGGGGGGAATTTCTTCGGGTCCCTGAGGGTTTGTTGAAACCCCGAGCAGCGGACGTTGCTTCCGGTTTCCGGAATAGTTTGTTTGGATTCCGTTTCAGGACGTCATTCATAGTTATACCATACAATCTCGCCTCTAAATCTAGAAGCCAGGTCAAGTTCTTGTTTTGGCGAGGATACCGATTTCTTCGAATTGAGTCCTTTTTTAATCTTTTGCAGAGTTATCCTCGATCCACTTAACTGACTTCCCGTATTCGACGAAACGATTTGCCACGGTAATCCTGTTTTTCGATCCAAGATATGGCCAGAAACTAAAACGCCAACTTCCAAACGGTACGGAACATCCTTGACAGGGAAGAATACAGGTCGTACCGGCATAAAAATACGAGCACCGATACCGTTCTAAGAAAATAACATGATGAAGACTTCAGTGAAGTGATACGAGCATAGGTTCGGCAAAATTGATACGAAAATTGCATCGTATTTTCTTCTCTCAAGTGCCACGAAGTAAACGCTCTTGAAGTAAGGTAAATTGAAAAACACAACAAAACAAACAAAAATAGACGGAAAGCAATTAGGGTGCCGCTGTGACGGAGAGATTGGTGGTCATAAATAAGATAGCTTAACTGCAGAAGAGAAGCCGAAATTGACGATGGAATTTTTATTTTTGGTTCGAAAAGTGAGAAACGAAGCAAAATTGAAAAAAGTCACAAGGGCGAAGAACTGAAAATTTATTGCATGGTCAGCTGCGTGCAAATAAGACAGACACAACAAATTATCAACGTTTTAAAAACATTTGAAGAAGTCATCTCTTATCGCTATGAACATTTTTTTCAGTGTAAATGCACCGTATCGGTTACGTACGAACGATAAGACGTTTGCAAAGAAATAGCCATACCATAATTTAGTTCTCTAGTACCATCCTGAGTGGAAAGACGATTTATGCACCGCGCTGTCAGCAAAAAACCGATATATCTTCCGCTTTTGTGGGCAATCCTTAGGAATACGCGTATCACATAAAAGTGCGTGTTTTTCCTCGAGACGATATGGCGAATCTATAGTTCCGCATTTATGTCTTTTGTTGTTCCAGTGTTGTGACGAGACCTCCCATTCAATTCAGTGTCGGTGAGTGGTTTTTGGTGACGTCGTAAAGCTTTCCTCCCACGGAGCGACATTCGGTTTGACGACTCCCATAGAGATTTACGTAGCTGGAAAATTGAACAATCAATAACTGTTGCGAAGGGTGGCACTTACGTGATACGTGACCGTTTGGGTGGTCGATTGCTTTACGTTCCTTCGGACGTTGTTTATCGGAGTACATTTCTCAAAACTGTGTCCACTCTGGTCAATCTCAAAGGGATAAAACCGAAAATGACTTCTTCATTTCCTATTCTCCCAATGAAAAGAGGTAAACAACTTCATGCTCGATCCCATGGACCGGACGTTACGTCGTTCAGCGCAACCAAGGGATCAACAGACCGAAGTCAATTTTGAAATTGATTGCTTTTGGCCCCAAAATCGACAATGCGAACCGGCACTAAAATAAACATGACATCAAACTCCGCTTTCCGGTATTACGGCCCTGCTGAAAAACACAACAACAACCAAGCGTAGTTGGTCTCTTGGCCGCATGAACATTCCCACCATGTATCAACCCGGACAGCGGCGACCGAAAAGAATGCGCATAAATTTCGAACGTTGAGTTTTAGAATTCTGCATCGTACGCTCGAGATGACACGCCCGACAAAAACTATTGACTTATTCATAACGCGTCGGAGTTGGGAACTGGTGCATACACACAACGAATAAACAAAGTGCTCACGTGAAATGCCTTCCTAATATACCCCGTGCGAGCGGGATTAAACTTATCCTCGCCAAGAGCAGCAGGCCTTGAATGATGAATCCAAGTGCTGACAGTTCGCATCTTGTTTTCATTTATTTTTCATTACGTATTCCTTCGTTTATTTTTTGCATCGCAGATTATACACTGAACGCTTTTGCTTCGATAATCCAATTACTACAGTCGGTCGGTCGGTCGGTCGGTCGGTGGCGGGAGAAACAAATCGTGTGCCATCCATAATCCGCCGTTCTGCAGTCGGAAGCAGCAGCAGCAGCAGCCAGCAGCATCGCCGTCTTCGTTGAACGATTCTGCGTCTGGCGATGCGGTCATTGGTTGGCTGTTGCAAGGCCAACCCTGCCAAAGTGATATATTTTGCAAAACGAGGAAAAACTACGACAATAACCATCTGGCGATGATGCTATCTGATTCGGAAGCTGACAAGGATAATCTGTTATGATATCGGATTGATGGTTGGTTGATTGATTGTTGAGCGGTTGTTTGTGTTTGGCGGGAAATTTTCCGAACGTCAGTTTCGATGCAGATCAGAAAGATTTTTATATGTTACTGAAGCCGTGCGAGCGCTGCTACGCTTGCAACTAAATGAACAGAAATTCAATGGAACTTCAATGGAACTCTATCAGAACATGCTTTTTATACACAAATAAAAATACACATTTTGTGTTTTAGTCGCCTGGATAATTTTCATGTTTGGTTAAAATATGTGTTTCATTTGTATGAGAGTCCCTCCTTTAAGATTGAGGACACGTCTCAAACCATTATACAAACTTTTCTTGCCTTCAAAAATCTCTACATGCTAAATTTGGTTCCTTTTGCTTGATTAGTTCTCGAGTTCTACAGAAATTTGTGTTTCATTTGTATAGTACCCCATCCTCCTCCAGAAAGAGGAGGGGTCTCAAGCCACTTTAGAAACATTTCGTGTTTTAAAAAACCTCCACTTGCCAAATTCAGTTTTATTTGCTTTCTTAGTTCTCGAGTTATGCAGAAATATGTGTTTCATTTGTATGGGACCCCTCCCTTCCAATAAGCGGAAGGGTCTTAAACCAACATAGAAACATTTCGTGTTTTCAAAAACCTTCACTTGCCAAATTTGGTTCCCTTTGCTTGATTAGTTCTCGAGTTATGCAGAAATTTGTGTTTCATTTGTATGGGGCCCCTCCCTTCCAATAAGCGAAGGGGTCTCGAACCACCATAGAAACATTTCTTGTTTTCAAAAATCTCCACTTGCCAAATTTGGTTCCATTTGCTTGATTAGTTCTTGAGTTATGCAGAAATTTGTGTTTCATTTGTATGGGGCCCCTCCCTTCCAATAAGCGAAGGGGTCTCAAACCACCATAGAAACATTTCTTGTTTTCAAAAACCTCCACTTGCCAACTTTGGTTCCATTTGCTTGATTAGTTCTCGAGTTATGCAGAAATTTGTGTTTCATTTGTATGGGGCCCCTCCCTTCCAATAAGCGAAGGGGTCTCAAACCACCATAGAAACATTTCTTGTTTTCAAAAACCTCCACTTGCCAACTTTGGTTCTATTTGCTTGATTAGTTCTCGAGTTATGCAGAAATTTGTGTTTTATTTGTATGGGACCCCTCCCTTCCAACAAGCGAAGGGGTCTCAAACCACGATAGACACATTTCTTGTTTTCAAAAACCTCCACCTTCTAAATTTGGTGCCATTTGCTTGATTAGGTCTCGAGTTCTGCAGAAATTTGTGTTTCATTTGTATGGTACCCCCACTCTAGAAAGTGGAGGGGTCTCAAACTCCCTAAGAAAGATTTCGTGTTTTCAAAAATCCCACATGCCAAATTTGGTTCCATTTGCTTGATTAGTTCTCGAGTTATGCAGAAATGTGTGTTTCATTTGTATGGGACCCCTCCCTTCCAATAAGCGAAGGGGTCTCAAACCACGATAGACACATTTCTTGTTTTCAAAAACCTCCACCTTCTAAATTTGGTTCCATTTGCTTGATTAGTTCTCGAGTTATGCAGAAACTTGTGTTTCATTTTTCTGGTACCCCCCTCTAGAAAGTGGAGGGGCCTCAAACTCCTTTAGAAACATTTCGTGTTTCCAACAGACAGACAGACAGACAGACAGACAGACAGACAGACAGACAGACAGACAGACAGACAGACAGACAGACAGACAGACAGACAGACAGACAGACAGACAGACAGACAGACAGACAGACAGACAGACAGACAGACAGACAGACAGACAGACAGACAGACAGACAGACAGACAGACAGACAGACAGACAGACAGACAGACAGACAGACAGACAGACAGACAGACAGACAGACAGACAGACAGACAGACAGACAGACAGACAGACAGACAGACAGACAGACAGACAGACAGACAGACAGACAGACAGACAGACAGACAGACAGACAGACAGACAGACAGACAGACAGACAGACAGACAGACAGACAGACTAATCGTTAACGGGAACAATTTGGTTCAATTTGCCTTTTTTAATATTCTCATTTCCAGTGGTTCATAATTAAAGTTTTTAAAATACACAGCTTATACTCAAAATTGTGTCAAATTTAACTTATATTCGTATTTTTCTAAATTGGTGTCAGTTAAATTACATTGGTTAAATGGGGCAGAATCAACCCCCGAACGTTTAAAAAATATGTGTCTTTCCAATCGAAATTCACCATCATACTTTGTAAGCGTCCTCAACAGCATCCTCACTGTTGATTTAAATCGATTCAGACTGGCTTTGAAGCGTTAAAGGGAGTCCCACATCAAATTGCATCCCGGTAAAAACACAGTACAAAATAATCCATTGGGTATTTTCTCTTGAAAATTTAGGTAGGAATAGTTTTTTTTTTTAGTTTTTTTTTTTGTTGTATTTTTATTGCTGTCAGTTTTTCGAGAATTGGTAAGAAATGGCGTCACCCGAAACGCAACGTCCGGAATTGATTTTGCGCAGGCGCCTGGAAAATCCTCAACACTTTCATCGGCACATCGGAAGCGAACTCGAAAACTCTGAGCCTTCTGCTCGATGCAGAAAATACAGTCAAAATGGATGATCTATTAGTGATCAGGATCACAAGCATGTCGTGAAAGCGTTTAAGCGGAATCCCATTGCTTCGGTCAGGGATGTGACCAAAAAGTTGAATCTGTTCAAGTCTTGCGTTCAGAGAGCTAAGGACCAGGAAGGACAAAGTGCAGAAGGCTCCAAATCGTGACAAACGCCAAAATACGGCGGGAAAGTCACTGGCCCAGAAACTGTCCGAAAGACGCTGACAAAGCCTTATTGTCTCATCATGGATGATGAGACCTACCTTGAAGTGGACTTCCGGCAGCTTCCGGGGCTACTGTTCTTCACTGCCCAGCACAAGTTTGATGTTCCGGAGGAAGTAAGGAAGCAGAAACTTTCAAAATTTGCCAAGAAATACATGATTTGGCAAGCTATCTGCTCATGTGGTAAACGGAGTGCGCTGTTCGTAACTACTGGAACTGCAAACAGGGAGATCTACCTCAAAAGGTGTCCACAGAAGCGTCTGCTTCCTCTGTTGAAGCAACACGAGGGCCTTCCGATCTTCTGACCGGATCTAGCTTCGTGCCACTTTTCAAATGTTGTCCTGGAGTGGTACGAAGGACATGACCCCCCCCCCCCCTTCCCCCAACGCACCGGAATAAAGGCCCATCGAAAAATATTGGGCTATGATAAAGCAGGCCCTATGGATACATCCCAAGGAGGTCAAATATGTGGAAAACATGAAGAAAAAGTAGGTTTCCGTACAGAAAAAGCTGCAGCCAGATGTGGTACAGAAGCTAAGCGTTTTGCAATTTGATGTGGACCACCCTTTTATCAAAAACACTTTGTAGCTACCGTTACAATATGTAATTTTAAGTGACCCCAACAGCATCTTTACTGTTGGTTCGGCTGTCTTGCTGTTGCTGTTGTAGATCAGATCAGACGTCACGTCAATGATCGACTCCGCTCTGTTTCTCTGGTACCAAGTACTCCTGGTATTGACGTTGGCCAGGTTAACATTGAGCCTTACCAGGGTCTCCAACAGAATCTGACCCCTCGGCTTGGTAAGGAAACCAGTCGTTGAAATTACCCCCTATAACCAACGGCCTGCGACCAGTCAATAGCGCTGGCATGCGGGTGACCATATGTGAATGCATTCAGGGATACAGTATGAGATATAATGGAGATATCCGCCACTTTTAGAGCTTCCTTCCGTAGCCGAATTGCCGTCCTGGCTCTTCCCACCCTGCATTGCTCCTTTAGGGTCCGTGAAAGCCTCGCACGCTTCTGTTAGCTCGTCCAGATTCTTGCACTGCGAGGGCAAGCAACTCCACTCCCTCACCCAGGGCTTGTTCGGTCAACTCCCCAAGTAGCACAATACGATCATAATTACTCGTAGTAGCTTGATTATGACTTAGCAAGTCATACTTATGTTATCTCAACCGAATGGCAACAAGTGTGCTACTAGGGTCCCTGTTGTTCGGTGCCTTTTCAACTCCAGATTCATCTCGCCTGTGCGAGTACGGTGTATATTGCGCACATAGGCTACTAGAACCGCAAACTCTGCGTCTACGCGTATAGCCTTTAATATCGTCTCGTAGGACTTTGGGTCCCTGCCCACCAGTCGCTTATTGGAAGCACTGGGTTACAGTTTACCGGGTGACGTACTCACTCCGTGAAACTCTTTACTACCAAGGTAGATGAGGTTAAACATCCAACGGAGACGGATGCGTCGGACTGCGTGTGCTTCGAGGCTGAAGTCTCCCTGGCCCTCTCCATAGCCACTCGCCTGCATTACTCTCTTATACTTTGTTCAGTTAGTAGCTTAGCCTCTAAATCGTCCCACTCTTTGCATGTTTTTACTGGTATTGCTTCGTGTCGACGTGAAGTCAATTATAGCATTCAGCTGCTCAGAGAATACAGTCACTTTGAGGAGCATGTCACGCTTCCTCTCTATGGCGCGGATGAGTCCTGATCCATCCATCGTCTGTTTCTGACTGTTACGTTCAGCACTCGTGCTTCCTCCCGTATCGGAAGCGCCTCCCGTCTCTGCCTACCTGCTCGGCGGGGATCTATTCAGGCCACCGCTGGCAATCGGGTTAACCGTCGTGCCATGCTCTCTACTTGAGTTGGTTTGCTTTGGAGTTTCTTTGACCTCCATTTTGCAGAGTCCTCCTTCAGCCGCTATCCTATCTCCCATGTCGCTATAATGAACCCATGGTTGTCTATCCAAGCAGGGAGGCCATGTGAGGGTTGACACGGTTCATCGTAGAGATACCATGTTCAGAGCAGGATCAACCTTTTGCTCCCTCAGGCTGGCAAAAACGGCGATGAAAGATTGGAACGCACTGCAGGTCTGCCAAGGCTTTAGTGGCATGAGCTGAACCATACATACATTTATTTGTTCAACATCACATTTAGGATAAGACTTAATCAACAATAGTACGCCACAATACTCGGTTTGCGGCTGCCGCTCTCCAACCTCGGTCACGCCCAATGCTCGCCAGATCACGCTGCACCTGGTCCGCCAATCGTGCTCTCTGCGCTCCACGCCTTCTTGTGCCCACCGAATCAGTAGCGAACACCAACTTTGTCCGGCATTCTTGCAACATGCCCTGCCCACCGTATCCTTCCGGCTTTGGCCACCTACTGGGTCGCCGTAGAGTGCAACGAGCTCGTGGTTCGTCCTTCGCCGCCACATACCGCCGAAGATCGTCCTTAGCACGCGTCGCTCGAAAATTCAGAGTGCTTGCAGGTCCTCCTCGAGCATCATCCATGTCTCGTGTCCGTAGAGGACCACCGGTCATACGGCTGAACAAACCGAGGCTGAATAGCTCATTAATGAAGATATCTATTCATCTATCTAACTAGGTTTTCTTGGGGTGGAGACAGCCTGATAGGACATTGCCATTCCCTGACAGTTGTACCCGACAGTACTCTTGTGAGACAATACAGGTGGCAGCCCGAAAAACTTGATATATTACATTATTCTCGCTTTATGCGACATGGGGGGAATTTCTTCGGGTCCCTGAGGGTTTTTTGAAACCCCGAGCAGCGGATGTTGCTTCCGGTTTCCGGAATAGTTTGTTTGGATTCCGTTTCAGGACGTCATTCATAGATATACCATACAATCTTGTGGCCCAGTTGTAACATCCTCGACATTGACATCCCACATCGATGACATCTACATCGAAAAAAGCCCTAAAATGTGTGTATTGCCGTAGGGGTAAAGTCATCTTTTGGCCCGATTTGGCCAGCTGCCACTACTACAAGGTGGTTCTGGAATGGTATGCTGCCACCAAAATCAATTTTGTCCCCAATCTAATGAATCCTCCGAATTTCCCGGAATCTGGACCAATCGAAAAATGCTGGGTAATTTCAAAGCAGCGACTTCGACGAAACGGCGGGACAGTCAACCGGCGGACATCCAGTAAATGCGGACAAAATGGAAGAAATGCGCTGATTTCGTGTCCGTTTCCAATGTGCGGGCGCTGGTGGGCTCCATTAAGAGCAAGGTTTGAAATTGCGTTCGAACTGTAGAAATGTAACCATCTAATGCTATACTTTGAAGTTTTAATGAAACTACTATAAAGCAACTATTGACGGACTTTTTAAACTGTTTGAATCACGAATTACTGGTCTTTTTGTGCGTACCAATTTACTATTTGTCAGCCTGTAAATCATCACTTTTACACCACGAAAAACGTTAATAGATGAAGTCCGACATTTTCATCACCAGCAAAAAGATGCACGGATGGCTAATTTTTCTATATTATTTTCAAAAATAGACAGATTCATGCAATAATACAGGGTGGCTCTAATAAATAAATGTGCTTTAAAGTTAGGGTGAATTTAGTTTTAATTATTTAAATAAATTGTGGAAAACTAAACACATGTTCATTTTACTCGCAGTTTCCCTACAAAAAAAAAATGTTCTTGTCATTTTCATTTTTTGTTTCATATCATCTACGCAAGAAATGCTGATAAGAATGATTCCTGGATTATGACATCGTCAGGTAGATTTATCTTACAAATTATCGAACAGCACTGGCAAGCATCAAATGACCGATTTCGACGTATTTGTAAGTACCGTAAAACGGGGTGACTTCGATCTTTTTTTGAACTATTTCTTGAAATTTTCTATGATAATTATCTTTAAAATTTTGTTTTACATTTTTAAAACCAGTACTGGTATCTGTAGTATAACACTACACAGACATTTTTAAAATTTATTTTGTCAGATGAACTTAAAAAAAAATTCCCGCGGCGAATTTTCCATAATGGGGTGACTTCAATCAAAATCAATTTTATCCATTTGAGGTGCTTAAATGAATAAAAAAACACCAAATTTATATGCAAACCGTTTGATGCAGATGTCTCCCGAATAGCACAGGGGTGGAGCATTCTCCAAAGGGAACGTTCATTAATTATGTCACGCAAAAAAGGACCATTTTCAAAACCCTCCCGCTTTGTCGTGCTTTTTTATGGACCTTAAATTTTGTGTACAGATTATCACACTTTCCAAAGCTCCAACACAGAACAAAACAAAACAAACCCTTTGAAAGATTTGAAGGTAGTGCAACACTTCGAGAAGGTTGTCGCGTTTATTCGTTTGCTCTTAATTTTCGATCAATTTTTTTTTTATTCATTAATTTGTTTATGTATACAAAATTAATATTTTTTCGATAAGCTTAGAGAGACGAATGCTTAAGTAATCTGAAAATGTGGTTGTCGATTTTTTTTAAAATCATTTTATTGCTTGAATGTATGATTGTTGTTGAGCTTGGTAAAAAGTACCATAAGGAGCATTTTTTTAAAAATATTTGTTTATAGTGAAGGAAATAGAGAAATGCTAAAAACAAAATGTATTTAAATACCCTAATAAATGCTGAATATATATGGTTCAAAGCTTAAAAAATTCAGGCACTTGGAGAAGGACAATTTTAAATTGAATAAATATCGAACTTGGCGGTCGAAGTCACCCCGTTGATCGAAGTCACTCCACTCTACGGTAATTCAAAATTTGACGTATTTTCATGCAACCTATTCAAAATTAAAAAAAAATAGCTTGAGATGCCCACCTTAACCGCCATTCCCCAGCCCAACTTTATTTTTCTTCAGCCTGTCGTGATTACCTGTTTAGCAGGCATTTTTTGGCACTAGTCTTCGGATAGCCATCTGTTCCAATACAATCAATCAAAACATCCGAACTGAATGCTTCTTCCAGCGACCTTCTATCGGATTCCCATTCACAAATGACAATGCTCCGATGATTCGGATCTTCTCAGTTGATAAGCACAAAACCTAAAGCTCATGCATCCGAGCACGTGTCTCGAATTTCGGCGTGAAATACTCACTTAATTGAAGTGAAATATGTCTTAAATAATCAAATTAATCTAGACAGAATTGCCAAAACAAACACGACACACAACGCATCACTTCCAGGGGCAGTGTTCCGAAGCCCCCAGGAATACAAATTACCCAATTACGAAAGTTGTTCTATTCTTGTCCATTATATTGAAGAGCAACTCCACCTGGTCTGCTCGAGCCTTAAACGATGGAGAAAAAATATATAATCGAGTGAGAAATGGGCAGTGCTTTGCTGTCACACTATACAGCCATTAATAGAATCCATGGTATTGTTGTGCTTTTGTCTGCTTTCGTTGGGCTTACTTGGACTAACCTCTTTTTTTACTGTTATGAAATCCACAGACTTCAATTACCCCATTCTCGTGTCACGAACACAGGAGCCAAAACAGAACCGTGATAGAGTTATGAGTATTTGATTAACATACTAATTGCATCATACGTTTGAGAAGAAAGTGCCTCGTGGCTCCTCCGTTCTTAAGTTCGGCTTTGAAGCAGTCGGATGGATAGTTCACGACGATCAGAAGCAGAAGAAGAAGAAGAAGCGGTTTTATAGTTTCAACCCAAAGTCTGCAACTGAAGCAAATTAGTTTTCCGTGCACTTTGAAAAGTTTATTTGTGTTGTATGACTGAGCGCGTGTCTGTGTGGGTGTGGATGTGGGTGTGAGCGATTCTATTAGCACTAAATGGGTTTTTGGAAAATTCCTTCCTAGAAGGCACGGATTATGTTTGTGCTGTGCCGCCCGCGTTTTGAGTAGAATGCTCTTATAGCTTATTGTTTTAGGAGCTAAGGTGAAGCACTACTTCGGCAGCGGTTCAATGTCCGTCAATCATCGCTTTTACCACCCTAGTAGCACATTTGTTGCAATTCAGTTGAGAAAACATAAATATGACTTGCTAAGTCATAATCAAGTAACTACAACTAATTATGATCGTAGTGTGCTACTTGGGCATTTTGAATACGGTCGGGTAATAGCAATCATTGACGAGTATTGGAGCTCCACCCTACGTTTGATTGGTTTCAACAATCCGTTGTGATTTCGGCAAAATTGAAATTGGATTGGAAAATAATGGTAATTTACATGATTCTGTATGTGAGATTACATTTTTCTTCATTTCTTTGTTCCCATAATTTTTGAACCGAGGAACGGTTCGGTGGAACCAAACCCCCGCTTGGTCCGTACAGTGTTAATTGGGTTGTAATTTGATTATATGCCACTTCACGGGACGCTGGCTGTGGTGCCAGTGGCGGTGGAGTTGAAAACGCGCCAGTTTAGAGCGAAAATATATGCGACGAAATGAGACGAAATGTTTCGGGGCACAAAAGGTGTGCATTGTTAAAGTTGCATAACGCTTGCTGGTTGGCTGACTGGATGAAACTAGACCTGAGGGATGGTTTTAATTAAGCCGGCAGTGTAGGCGTCCTTCAATAGTCGTTTGTCACAATGAAGTGCAAATTGCAGTAGATGTTGAACGTACCTTGTATTGCAAATTGTGATGCACATTAAGAGAAGATTTATGACAATTGCTGCCATCAAAGCCGTTGAAGTTTCCTTGATGAAAAAAAGCGAGAATGGAGAAAATAGCAGATGGGAGCAGGTATAATTTAACATTAATTCTAAATGCAATTCAGTTTCAGTTCAGTATTCAACGGCATTTACCACCCGTGAATCTCAAGCGGTATTTGATAGAATCTAAAAAATGGATCCGACAAAATTTCAGGTTGAACAGGTTCGAGGAAAATCCAAACAGACTAAACTGAATCCAGGTTCGGTGGAATCCTAAACGGATTTTTAAGGAAGCTCAAACAATAATCGACTAAATTCGAGTCTATGATTTCTTAAACAGAGTTCGAACGTACGTTGTTGGTGTTGTTGTTGTTTCGTGTTTTCATTATTTTCAGCCGGTTTGTCACGCCAGGAAGCTAACCTGGACCCTACATATCGAACCCAACAACACAAAGACCGGGACCAACGGCATCACTTTCCTTCAGAGGGAAGACGCGATCAGATAAAATTCCCACGGTGCCAACTGGAATTGATACCAGACCGACTGGGGTGAGGGCAGCCTAACCACGCTTACCATTAAACCAGCGGCGCCGTCTATCGAATGGACGATGGAAATTCAAACAAACTGGATTCCAAACTAAATTTTCAACTGAATGGGATTCAATGGAATCCTAATCAGGATGCGATGGAAATTAAAATGAGATACGATTTAATCTTAAATGGGATTTCACGCAACTCCAACCTGAACTGAATTCCTGAACTGAAGCAATCGGTAACAGAATTCGAATGAATCCCAAACAGGATTCGAAGTAATCCAAAACCGAATCCGTTTCAATCCTAGATGGGATTCAATGGAAATCCAGTCAAACTTAATTTCACGCTGGAGTCATCTGGCATACCAAGCTGGATTCCGAGGGGTTCGATGAAATTCTTAATGTTATAAGCTGGAATCTGCAACGGAATTCGATAGAATACCTAATGCGATTAGATGGAATCATAATCGGAATTCAATGAAGTCCCTAATTTATTTTTTTGATTCTAGTTTAAGTGACTTTCAGTCATCTGGACTGGTTCGTCACCGTATTCCAAAATGGAGTCAAAAGGGAATTCGATGAAAGTCCTAACAGGGTTCGATGAATTCAGAAAAAAGATACTATTATAATAAAAATTGGATTTCGTGGAAATCCAATCAGACTGGACTAAATGTTCAGCTGGAATTCCAAACGGGCTTCCCTGGAATCCCAAACTTCGTAGGAAATCTAAACGGGTTTCGGTGGACCCCAAACTCCTGAACAGGAAGCCACACTGGATTCCAATGAAGCTCAAATAAAATTATACGGAATCCCAGATAGGATTGGAAGGATTTTTTTTTTGTTGGGGCGTAGAACCTGAATTGAAATTTTGTGGTTTACCGCTGCTTACTATTAGTATTCGCATCTTAAAGATTGAACAACCTAAGACGCGTCTCCTAGTCAGGCAAAATCGAGTCTCGGACAATGTCCGGTTACAAGGCCAGTATAGGTACAAAGTAGGAATACCAGACGGGATTCAAATTAATCTGAAACGCAATTCAAGTTAATATCAAACTCGATCCGAATGAATCTCAAACAAAAATCCTAAATAGAATTCCACAGAAATGCCGGAATCCCAAACATGATTCAATGGAATCCAAAACAGGGTTCAATGGATTCCAAAATGGGATTTCATGGCTCCCTGAACGGAATTCAATGGAATCCTAAACAGAATTCGAAGTATTTCCAAAAAGAATTACAGAATTCAATGGAATCCTAAACGATGGAATTCCAAACCGGATTTGATGAAATACCTGGAATTTGATAGGATTTGAAGAAATTCCAAAAATAATTAAATTATTCAAAGAAATATTTAACAATGGAATCCCAAACAGAATTCAATGGAAACTCGAACAGGATTCGATGGAATCTCAAAAAGGATTTGATGGAATCCCGGATGCGAACAAATTCCAATCGAAATTGATGTAATCCCACAACACATTTGAAGGAATTGCAACCGGGATTTGATGGAAACCCGATGAATCGATGGAATCCTAAACGGAATTCCTTTGAATCATAACGGGATTCGATGGATTACCATACGGAATTCGATGGAATCTCAAACGGGATTCAATTGTATCTAAAATGGGATTCGATGGTATCCCAAACAGAATTCTATGAAATCGTAAACGGAATATATATTTCATGTATATCTAATCATACTGGTTTCTGAACTACATGTTCACCTGAAATTCCAAACAGGTTTTCCTGGAACCCCAAACTTCGTATAAAATCTAAATGGGCTTCTATGGTATTCCAAACTCTTGAACAGGAGTCCACACTTTGTTCTAAGGAATCCCAAATAGAATTTTACAGAATCCCAAATAGAATTTAACAGAATCCCAGATAGGATTGGAAGAAATACCAAACGCGATTCAAACTTGATTCGAATGAATCTCAAACGGAAATCGACTTAAACCCAAATAGAATTCCACAGAAATGCTGAAATCCCAGACGGGATTCGATGAAATCCAAAACAGGATTCAATGGAATCCAAAATGGGATTTCATGGCTTCTTGAACGGAATTCAATGGAATCACAAACAGGATTCAAAGAAATTCCCAAAAGAATTAAAGAATTCAATGGAATCGTAAACGATGGAATTTGGAACGGGATTCGATGAAATACCTGGGATTTGATAGGATTTGAAGAAATTCCAAAAATAATTAAATTATTCAATGAAATATTTAACAATGGAATCCCAAACAGAATTCAATGGAAACTCGAACAGGATTCGATGGAATCCCAAAAAGGATTTAACGGAATCCCGGATTCGAACAAATTCCAATCGAAATTGATGTAATCCCAAAACACATTTGAAAGAATTGCAACCGGGATTTGATGGAAACCCGATGAATCGATGGAATCCTAAACGGAATTCCTTTGAATCATAACGGGATTCGATGGATTACCATACGGAATTCGATGGAATCTCAAACGGGATTCAATTGTATCTTAAACGGGATTCGATGGTATCCCAAACGGAATTCTATGAAATCGTAAACGGAATATATATTTCATGTATATCTAATCATACTGGTTTCTGAACTACATGTTCACCTGAAATTCCAAACGGGTTTTCCTGGAATCCCTAACTTCGTATATAATCTAAATGGGCTTCTATGGAATTCCAAGCTCCGAAACAGCAGTCCACACTTTATTAGGAGGAATCCCAGATTAGATTAGAAGAAATACCAAACGTGATTCAAACTCGATTCGAATGAATCTCAAACGGAAATCGACTTAAACCAAATAGAATTCCACAGAAATGCAAAAATCTTTAACAATGGAATCCAAAACAGGATTCAATGGAATCCAAAAAGGGATTTTATGGCTTCTTGAACGGAATCCAAAGGAATCCCAAACAGAATTCAAAGTAATTCCCTAAAGAATTATAGAACTCAATGGAATCCTAAACGACGGAATTTCAAACGATGGGGTTTGATAGGATTTGAAGAAATTCCAAAAAAAATACATAATTCAAAAAAATCTTTAACAATGGAATCCCAAACGAAATTCAATGGAAACTCAAATAGGATTCGGTGGAATCCCAAATAGGATTTGATGGAATCCCAGATAGGATTCGATCAAATTCCAAACGGTTTTTAAGGAATCCCAAACGAAATTGATGGAACCCAAAAGGTATTTGAAGGAATTGCAAACGGGATTTTTTGGAAACCCGATGAATCGATGGAAATCCTAAACGGGATTCCTTCGAATCTCAAATGGGATTTGATGGAATCCCAAACCGGATTTTATGGAATCCATAACGGGATTTGATGGACTTCCAAACGGTATTGAAGGGAATCTCAAACGGGATTCAATTGTATCTAAAACGGGATTTCATCCCAAATCGAAATATGATGAAATCGAAAATGGGATTCGATAAAATCCCAAGTGGGATTCGATGGAATTCCAAACGGAATTCAATGGAATCCCAAGCGGGATTCGATATAATCCCAAACAAAATTCTATGGAATCGTGAACGGAATATGTGGAATCCCAAATTGATTTCGATAGTATCCCCAATTAAATTAGATGGCATCCCAAACAGGATTCGACAGAATCCCAAATGGGTATCGATGGTATCCAGGAGGATGAGGAGATTCGATGGAATCCCAGACGGAATTCGATGGAATCCAAAACGGGATTTGATGGATTTTCAAACGGAATTCGATTGAATCTCAAACGGGATTCGACGGAATACCAAATGAAATTCGTTGGAATCCCAAACAAGATTAGATGGAATCCCAAACGGGATTCAATGGAATCTTAAACGGGACTCAATGGAATGCCAAACGAGAGTCGATGGGATCCCAAATAGGCATCGAGGGAATCCCAAACAGAATTCGATGGAATCGTAAACGGGATTCAATGGAATCCCTAAACGGAATTCGATGGAATCCCTAAACGGAATTCGATGGAATCCCAAATTGAATTCGAATTCCAAACGGAATTCAATGGAATATAAAATGGAACTTGATTCGAATCCCAAACGGAATTCAATGGAATATAAAATGGAACTTGATGGAATCCCAAACAAGATTAGTTGGAATCCCAAACGGGATTCTATGGAATCATAAAGGAAAATCGATGGAATCCGAAACAAAGTTCAATGGACTTACAAACCGGATTCGATGGAATCCCAAACGGGATTCGATAGCATTTTAAACGGAATTCAATGGAATCTCAAAAGGGATTGGATGGAACGGGTTTCTATGGAATATCAAACGAATTTCTATGAAATCGTAAACGGAATTTGTAGAATTCCAAATAAATTTCGATAGAATCCTAAACGGGATTGGATTGAATCCCAAATAGGATTCAACAGAACCCCAAACGAGATTCGATATTCTACCTGATGAGAAGATTCAATGGAATCTCAAACGGGATTCAATTGTATCTAAACCGGGATTCGGTGGTTTCCCAAACGGAATTCGATGAAATCCAAATCGGAATATAGTGAAATTGAAAACGGAATGGAATCCCAAACGGGATTCGATGGAATCCTAACCGAAATTCTATGGAATCGTAAGCGGAATATGTAGAATCCCAAATTGATTTCAATAGAATCCTAAACGGGATTCGATGGAATCCTAAACAGGATTCAACAGAATCCCAAACGGGATTCGATGATCTTCCAAACGAAGTTCGATAAAATCCCAAACGGGACTTGACGATCTCCCAGATGAGGTGATTTGATGGAATCCCTGACGGAAATAGATGGAATCCCAAACGAGATTCGATGTAATTTCAAACGGAATTCGATTGAATCTCAAACGAGATTCGACGGAATCCCAAATGAAATTCGATGGAATCTCAAACAGGATTCGAAGGAATTTCAAAAGGAATTCGAAGGAATGGCAAACGGGATTTGATGTTCTCCATGACGGGGAGATTCGACGGAATCCCAGACGATATTTTATTGGATTCCAAACGTGATTCGATTGAATCACAAACGGGATTCGATGGAATCCCAAACGAGATTCGATGGAATCTTGAACGGGATTCGATGGGATCTCAAACGGGATGCGGTGGAAGCTGAAACGGGATTCGATGGAATCCCAAACGGGACTCGATGGTCTTCCAAATAATTTTCGATGGCCTCCCAAACGGGATTCGATGAATTCCAAAACGGGATTCTATGGAATTTCAAACGGATTTCGATTGAATCTCAAACGGCATTCATGGAATCCCAAATGAAATTCGATGGAATCCAAAGTGAAATTTGAAGGAATCCCAAACGGAATTCGATGAATCCTCAAATGTGATTCAATGGTCTCCCAAAGGAGGTTCGATGGTATCCCAAACAAGATTCGATGAAATCCCAAACGGGTTTCTATGGTTTCCCAGACGAGGAGATTCTATGAAATCTCTAAACGTGATATGATGGGATCCCAAATGGAATTTGAAGGAATCCCAGACGAGATTCGATGGAATTTCAAACGGAATTCGATTGAATTTCAATCGGAGTTTGATGGAATCCCAAACGGAATTCGATGGAATTCTAAAATTTGAATAAATGTAATACCAAATGGGATGCGATGCAATTTCAAATGGAATTGATTGAATCACAAACGGGATTCGATGGAATCCCATATAAAATTTGATGAAATCCCAAATGAATTTCGAAGGAATCCCAAACGAGATTCGATAAAATCCCAAACGGGATTCGATGGCCCCCAGACGAGGAGATTCGATAGAATTCGAATGGAATCCCAAACGGGATTCAAAGGATTCCCAAACTGGGTTCGATAGAATTTGAAATGGAATTTTATTGAATCTCAAACGGGATTCAATGGAATGCCAAATCAAATTCGATGGAATCCCTAAACGTGATGTGATGGAATCTCAAATGAAATTTGAAAGAAATTCAAACGGAATTCGATTGATTTTCAAACAGAATTTTATGGAATCTCAAACGGAATTCAATTGACTCTCAAACGGGATTCGATGGAATCCCAAATTAAATTCAATGGAATCCCTGAACGGAATTCGAAGGAATCCTAAACGGGATTCAATGGAATTTCAAACGGAGTTCGATTGAATTTCAAACGGAATTCGATGGAATTTCAAACGGGACTCGATGAATCCCAAAACTTAATTCGATGGACTCTCAAACGGGATTCGATGGGATCCCAAACGGATTTCGTTTCAATCTCAAACCCGGTTCGCAGTGGCACCTTGATCAAATAAAAAGGAATCCTAATCTTACTTAGTTATGCATTCAAGCATTAATTAATTGAATTCAGTTCTTTTCTAAACTTTGTTTATTGAAAATGCGATAAATTGATATTAAATAGCGAAAGGGACTTTTTGTTAAGCCAAACTGAACCGCGATAGAATGTTTCTTAAAGAACTAGATGAAAATTTTCGAGAATATCGGAGAGCATTGTGGCGGAGCCCAAAGAGGATTTCTGGGAATCCAGGCTAACAATGGTGATAAGTCTGGAGAATCTTGAATCTTGGATATACCAGATAGCATTCTGACAATTCTTGGTCGCGGATCCGATGAATTCCGAAATGCGCTCCGGCCTATTTTTGATGAAAAGACTCGGATATTTCGGACCAATATTGGAAAATGCCAATCTTGGAAAATGACCACAGGAAATTTTGTCTGGCATCCTTAGATCGTGTTCCGCCCATTGTACCCTTTCAGCTTTGGCGACTTTCTGGATTCTGGGTTCGCCATAGAGTTGCGCAAGGTCGTGGTTCATCCTTCTTGTCCATACGCCATTTTCACATACTCGGCCAAAGATGGTCCTAAGCACACTTCGTTCGCAAATTCCAAGTGCTTGCCCTCGTTCCATGCCCATACAGAACTGCCAATCTAACCAGCGTCTTAGTACGGGGGTGAAGTTTACTAGACTCGGGGGTCTTGTGTAGTTCATAGTAAACACGGGACATCGGTAGAGGCTTTCGGAGCGAATTCTGATTAATCTCGGATAAAATTCCAGTCAACTTCTTAAAGGATTCCGGTAAACTCTACAAATGACTCTTGTGCATCTCACATAGATGTTGTCATAATTTGATGAACAATCCGTTGACATATGGCTCTGCCGTGACCCACTGTGAGTCTGGTAAGTTGGACTGGAAAATCTGGATGAGTCGTGGTATATTTCCGCAGAGGATTTTGGTAAACCTCGGAGAATATTTTGGTAACTGCTTTATTCTGTGGCGAATACATTCAAGGGTTCTGGCAATTGTTGATGAAAATTTCGGTGTGACTTGTAGAGAACGAACAGGTTTTCTATGGAATTACGGAAGAAAATACTGGAAACCCTAGGGAATATCGGACAATTCTCGTATGATTCCCAAGAAAATAGCCGAATCTTGGAGGGGACTCGGTAAAATTTCGTTGTTTATTCTGACAAAATTTGGAGTGGATTTCGGCAAAAATCGGTGAAAATTCTGAAATCATCTTTTGATACTGGCGTTCTAGCTTCACTAAACTTGGAATTTTGTAGAAGCAGTATGAGTTGAATTGTTTAATATGATCTGGTGCTACAAATTGTGATGATATCTAGTAGGTAGATCTGCTTATATACAAACTGAAAACGATGTCCCATCAATTTGATGAACATTACTTATCACTACGATTTTTACCGGAGTTGTTCCAAAAAGAGCCATGTGTCAACGTAGCGTATCAACAATCGTGGACAGCGACGCTACCAATTCACGTAACGCCACTTGGGAATCAACGTATTCCTAAATTGGATGCAACACAGCTATAGTCATCCAATCAAACTTGTTTTGCGCTGAAATTGCAACTGCAATTCCACACGAAATTCGATGGAATCCCAAACGAGAATCGATGCAATCGAAAATTAATGAAAATCAATATGGGATTCGATGGAATCCTAAACGGGATTCGATTCAATCCTACACAGGATTCAAAATAATTCCGAACAGAATTTGATGGAATTTTAAACGGGATTCGATTAAATCCCAAATGGTATTTTTGGGAAATCCAATCGAATTGGACTCCGGACTGGATGTTTACCTGGAAACCCGAACGAATGTTGATCGACGGGATTAACTGGAATGCCTTATGTGATTCGATGGAATCCCAATAAAGATTCTTTGGAATTTCAAACAGTACCTTATGGAATCGTAAATGGAAATAGACGGAATTCAAAACGTGTTTCAATGAAATCCAAAACAGGATTTAATTATATTTCAAAGGGGCTCCAATAGACTTCAACAGGGATTCGATGGAACGATATGTTTTCCTCAGGCAAGGTCCATGCACTACTGGTTAAAAATCATTGAAATAACTGAAGAAATAAGAGCGAATGAAGAAGAATTTTGATGATTCAACGATATCTCACATCAAGTAGAGCATCATTTCAGCTAGAAAGTGATATGCAACCATCTCAGCATACGATGGACCATAATGAATCTCAAGTTTCCTAGGTGAATCACACAATGTGCAACCCGGCAACAATGTACATTCAAATAAAACACCATCCCATTCTCATATGAATAAGCTTCCCAATGTTAAGCAAACAGAATATGCTCAACCGAGTATGGTTGTCCCATACGACAGTAATTCCCACTTTTATTACCAAACAAACACCCACTTCCGATTCCGCAGCCACCTTCCCTCCTCCCGACCACTACCTTTAATTAAATCCTAACGACCGTAGAAGTCTCCCCATGACCCATTTTACAGCGGCCACAAAAGTACAACTTCTCCGGTACAATGAACCAAGATTTATTGCGTTCCTGTTTGCAATCACAAAGCGTATGTAGAGAAAAACCAGTTCCAGTTCGCTTACCCTCCCAACAATCCCTCGACGGAGCTTAAAAGCCACCCGACACCACCTTTTCAAATCAACAAGTTTTATTGCCCATCAACACAATCTACACACGAGTGCACCGCAACCGATTACACAACACGCAAATCTTTTGGTCGCCTGCACATATTTGGCGAGTGGAGTATCTCCACCACGGTCAAGGGCAGCAGACGCCATTGAAAGAAGTTTTTTTTTGTATTTTTCACTTTCCATATCGCTTCCTTATAAGAGGGGAACGTTAAAGAAAATAAACAATTCCCCTTCCGGATACTGCCGGCACTACCTCGACATCATCTGAGATTTGACTTGCAAACCGTCTAGCCGGGATTGAAATTTGCAATTTCAATTTGGAAAAGGATTGCCGATGTCGTCCACGGAGATACGATCGGTTTCCCTAAAAATCGGGGGAAAAAATCACCTAGTGGTGAATTTACATCACTTTGACCGAAATTCTGATTTTCCGCCAAGTCGATGTAAATTTACATTTAATCCGAAAAATTAAACTTCCCTTCACTTTAGGTGACACGTAAATAACTCGATCACAATACCTTTCCAGAAAACCGATAAAAATCATCCGAGGAACTTCGCCATCCGAAAGCATTGACACTGAACTACCGCTGCGAAAAGTGCATAATGGACACATTCGGTTCGCAGAAGTTTGAGTTTATAGAGCATGCCAGAAAATATGGCTTTTGGAGAGCGCGGTTCACTACTCGGGCAACGGCACATCGGAAAGCACTCGAGCGGGTGGGTGGGATTTACAATCCGGTGGAAACTTTTCCGACGTGAATTATGAGAGCGTAATCGAAGCCGGGCCAGGGGTTGTGTGATTGGTTCGCAACGGTATCGGAAGATTTAGGATTGTTTTTTTTTGTGTGTGCCTGTGGGTTGGTGCAATCGACAAGGGGGACTTGAGAGTGTAGGAGTATAGAACGGAATATTGAATTCAGCAGTTAAATTTTTTTGGATTGATTGGTTGAAAATGGTATTTGTGACATTGTCGTAATAGTTGATGTAGGTAGATGCAATCACAGAAGGTATTTTATTGTCCAGAGAAAAATACTAAGATAATATAGAGAGTATTACATAAATGTTCGCCGTAATGAGCCTCACACAATTTTGAGTCAATCCAGCATTCTAGCAATTTGCTTAGGTAGGTTCACAAAATCGATATTTAAACTCTTCAGTTTATTCCATTTAAGCAAACCGCACACCCTTGCTCGTGGCCGTGGCGTTAACGGCATCCTTACCGTTGGTTTCAATCAGTACAGTAAAATTAAATTGTATTGTGGATGTCTGGAAAGCTAACTGAATAGAGAATAAACCGGAAATATTGCAGAACATTTCGTTAGGTGGAGAGCACCACCGAATAGAACGTTCATATGAATTCCAGGTCATTCCGGAATTCTGAGAAATAAAGAGGCTTCCGGAAGACGATAGACACTTACACAAAGGTTTCCAAGTGGTCTACGCAGATGATTTTAATTTGTACATCTAGATGCGCACGCAAGAAGATTGGTTACTTCTGCAAAAAACGTTAAGCCCATTTTTTGAGCGGTGTCAGAAAAATAAACTGATACTTAGCGTGGATAAATTTCAGATAATCATATTTCACCGTATGAAGAATCCAATTCTGTTTGACTACTACATTGATGGCAATACTCTTAGTAGAGTTCCCAGTTTGATTGATCTTTGTGTTAAGACTAGATTCAAAAATGCAAAAATGACTTTCGAGCTGCACCGTTCTGCGATCATATCAAAAGCAACTCGACAGTTGGGCTTCATTTCCAAGGAGTTGAAGGGGTTTTCGGACCCACACTGCTTGAAGTCATTGTACTGTTCGTCCAATTTTGGAAAACGGAGGTATGGCAGCCTTACCAGGTCCCGTGGTGCCTCAGAAGCGGTTTATTCGTCTGGCTCTGAAAAACTTGCCAACTTGCCAACTTGCCACCGTATCCTGATAGATGCCGACTACTAGGTTTAGACAAGCTGGGACGACGTATATTGCTAAATTGTTGAATGGTGCATCTGATGCCCCCGAACTACTTTCTATGTTGAACTTTGGTGTACAGAACAGAACCATACGGAACTCAACGTTACTGCAACCAATTTTTCACCTAACTGTATTTGGATTCAATGAACCGATTTCAGCATGTATTCGTGCGTTTTTTTGGAGTCGAAGAACAGTGTTTAATAGATACGTGTTTTTATTATTTTATTAGGACCAGGGAACTATTCTTACGGACGATTAAAGGAGATATCATCAAGTGGAAGGACCCCATGGCTCACCGAGAACAGCATATGCTGTCGAGGCTGAGAACCGGACACGTGGGCTTTGCCTACAACATAGGTGGTGGTGGTTGGGGATTTAAGAAACGGTATCAACGTGAAGTTTGACAGCTGTGGCCATTTGGCCGTATGCTGGTTTTCATGGCAGCCAATAGGATTTATGCAGGCTCTCAAGTGGTCATAACATCTTTCACTAGAACATTTTCAAAAACAGGTTTTATCAACTTGTTTTCATAACCGTCTATAGAGTGCGCCACTTCGTACAAATTTCTGCTTTAAAGAAGCATACAGGAGGTATTGGTATACAAAACAGTTTTGAATGTAGTTTTATCAACAAAGCCGGGAGGAGTGCTATACGGCTGGAATAAAACTAAAATTATTACTTGAGTATTCATGAGAGCAAAACATTTTTGCTATACTTTAATTGTTATGTTTAGTATTCTCCATGCGTGGAGTAACGATTATGATGTAGAAGGAGATGTTCGCTCATCACCAACAGGCTGCCTGTTGAGGTGGCGGATTTGTCCGTGCCTCTACCTACCCCGCAGTGGGATGTTCGGCAAAAGATGACGTCCTTGGTTCGAGTACCACTGTACACATGCCCTTTTGCTCAATTTTCATACATCTGTTCTATTTCCAACCGGCCGTGCACTGACGGAACTTTCAACACTTTCTCTTCATATCTTTCATTCCTTCTACATCATTTTTGGTATGCTTGAACTGGCTCGTAGTTCTGACCTGAATTCTATTTGTAATCTCTGGAGGATTTGGAATAATTCGTGAGATTTAAACATGTGGAAAAATTTGGATAATATAAATAGAAACCTTTACGGTGCAACTAATAAGTAATTAGAATGCCTTTTCTGTTATTCATATTTTGCAGCCTTAAATCTCTTGCACTGAACTGGCCGGCTTGACGTACCGCAAGAGCTCAGTTGGGATTCTTTGTCAAGACCCGAAGCTAAAGGTGCCGCCACACGACGCTTGAAATCTATTGTATAAGGAGTGTATCGAAAATAAGCTATCCACAAGCTTTCTTTCAAATTATGTTGAAAACCGATACTTTATTCATACAAAAAATTGATCCTTTATTGTACGAGGTTAAACTTGAACATAATGAAGAACGGATGAAATTTAAGTTATTCCTTCACGAATTTTCGAACTTTGGATCGAATGCTCTTCATCAAGTTCCGGACAAGTGTTGCATCGCATTTTTTGGACGCTTGAGCCCAAATTTTTTTGAACTATTGCATGTTCCCAGCTGCCTTACCAGTCTTCTTGAAGACCCTCTTCACGATTGCCCAGTAACGTTCGATGGGTCGAAGCTGAGGGCGATTTGGTGGATTGATATTTTTCTCAACGAAATCTATACCCTTTTCCGCAAGCCAATTGAGAGTGGTTTTGGCATAGTGAGCCGACGCTAAATCCGGCCAAAACAGTGGAGGTATACTATGCTTCTTATATAAAGGCAACAATCTCTTCTGGAGACACTCAGATCGATAGATTTCCGCATTTATAGTTCCGGTAGTGTAAAAAATGGTTGACTTCAAACCACAGGAACATATTGCTTGCCATACCAGTATCTTTCGACCGAATTTCTCCACTTGAATCGACCTGTCCGCATCGCTCACATCCTCCCCAACGACGGCAGTAAAGTATTGTGGACCTGGAAGGGTTTTTGAGTCCTCCTTTACATAGGTCTCATCGTGCATCAAAACGCATGCATTCGTAGAAGTTTCGGAAAGTTCTTTAGAGAAGTTCAGAGAACTTCAAGGAAATTGGTTAAATTCATTCAGTTGAGGCTTCAAATTGTTCGAATGTTCCGGTTTTTAGACCAGCAAAAATAAAATGAAAATTAAATGATCGATGTATTTAAAAAATTATATTATTAACTGAATTACATCGGATCGATTCCGCGTTTTGTGACGAACATCTGAGCTTCCTCCAGAGTGTCTTTAATAGTCTGCGCAGCGTAAGTCCTTCATATTTCATTTTTTTTTGCTTTCCCGAGAGAAATGTAAACTGTACGCTCATCCGGGAACTATTGACTCCCAGACAGTAGCTGATGGAAGCTGGCTCAGAAAGGCCGGGGAGGTCCTGTGACCAACTCAATTGATTGCACGAAGAGGCTCCGACGGAGCAAGCACCATTCGAAAGCAATTCACATGATACTTTTGTGATGAAGGGAAAATTTCATGGCATGCATTGTTGCACTGATTGATTTGTTTTGGCTCACAAGGATCTTTCATAAACTAACTTAAGAATCCTAGAGGGTTTGAGCTGTTTAGTGGAATACTTGTAACTATAAATTAGAAGAAAAATTAGTAATCTTCATTTAATTCCAACTACCTTTGCTTATCTTCGACAGATACGCGTATTTCGTCTACAATGTGCAGACTTCTTCAGTGTCTCGTACTAATAACTCGACTGGGACTGGGACTCAGTCGAGTTATTAGTACGAGATACTGAAGAAGTCTGCACATTGTAGACGAAATACGCGTATCTGTCGAAGATAAGCAAAGGTAGTTGGAATTAAATGGAGATTACTAATTTTTCTTCTAATTTATAGTTAACTTAAGAACTCAGATATTTTAAAACAATAGAATAAGACGGTAAGTTGATTATCAAAAAAGTAAAAATATATATAAATTTCTCTTTAGAAAGTAGCACCTATGGCCGAGAAAACTTGTTATTCAGACTGACTTGTACCCTCAAACTCAATGTTTTTGTGTTTATCTATTAATCAATTGATTCATTAGTTAGTTAATTTATTTACTATTGTAATTTATTTTTCTGGTAATTTTTGCTTCAAAATCAACGCGAGAACGTAAGGCAAAATTGGAACGATTTTTGATGTTTCTGTTTCTCGAATTTTTAAAAAACAATGGAACACTTTTTCTGAAAACTGTTTACACTTAAAGTTAGTAAACTAAATTTGCGATCCTGTGGTTTGAAAAAATAATAAGATATCTACACTTAAAGTTAGTAAACTAAATTTGCGATCCTGTGGTTTGAAAAAATAATAAGATATCTTTTCTCATATTTCCTAAAACCATTTTTGTAGCCCAAAGTTGTTGCGAACATTATCGAGTGTGAGAACTTTGGACATTAATAATTTAATTATTAAGTATGAATGTGATATTTTACATTCAACACGTCTATTCCCTATACAATAATAGCTAAATTGAGAAATTCGTCAGTGAACTTCAGGCAAGATTTGCAGAGAACTTCAGAGAAATTCTTCAGAGAACTTAAGAAAAGTTCTTCACAAAACTTCGGGTAAGTCCTTCAGAGAAATTCATGGAAGTTCTTCAGAGAACTTCAGGGAAGTTCTGCAGAGAGTCTGAAAGCTCACAATTTTACAACCTCACTATCCTGAAACAGTAAATTTAAACAGGATCTAGATCTCAAAATACAGGTAATTCACAAAGTGAACGAATTCTGAACTAATGTCAACACAATCCAAAATGCCTTACTCAAGCACACATCTTTGTCGAAGACTCTAACTTGCTATATGTCCAGGATCTTGAAATTAAGATTATAAAGTAAGTTTACATGCACACTAGCGCTGCATAGTGAGATAATTCTGAACGTTTAAGTTTACCATCCTGACCTTGGCCAGGCCTTGGTTTACTGAACAACTTTGTTAAAGGAATTAACTTCCTATATACGAAGGATCACGAGATATTTTCTGATGAAACAACAAAGGTCAATGCCTATGTATCATTTGAGAGCACCATCAAGGTAATCCGCGCATGTTGGGGGGTTTACTGTACTTTTTTTTTTGCTAAAATATGCTGCCTTTCAACGGTCATAACTTTTTCTGATGAAGTCGGATTGACACACTTTCTTCTGCAAAGTTGTTTGATAAAGTCTGAAAATTTTCAATAAAAAAATGCTTCTGGAGCATTTAAATTTAAGGCTGACACAGTTATTTGAATGGTTCTCATAATATATCAATATTTCAATTTTTAGAGGTCGAATTGTGAAGAAAAATGCAAATTGCAAGAGGTCAAAATCGATATTCGGTGATTTTGGGACCTAAGATATTTTATGATGAAATGGAATGGATGAATCAGGAATTTATAAAATCTTCTGTATCATAACCTAAGAATATTCGTCTCAGAAGTTTCCTAGAAAACATATAAAATTTATAGGCACGAGTTTTAATGGAACGTTCAATCATTACGCTTCTATGAACTGAATGTTAAAAAATATTAATACAGAACTGGTCTCAAAATAATAGTACCACGATTCACAGTTCATACATTATTCTGCTGTCTATCAGATTTTCACGTGGGATGATAAATACACTTTTTTAATGTATATTGTTCGACTTGTATGCAGTCTATCTAGTCTATAATCTATTGAACAATAGGTACAAGTTATTTATTTCTTCAACTTTTTACAATTGGTGGTGCGAAAATAGTTACGTATATGAAGGTTGTTGAGGTTCCCACCACCTTCAGCAATATATGGCAAGACAATTATAAATTTTTCAAACAGTTGTAAGCAGGGTTGCCACACTATTTTTTATCTTTAATTTTTGCAAAAAAATAAATCTTCTTCCTCTTTTTTTAACTTGCATCAAACTTTGTGAAGTCAAAGTAGAATGAAAACATTTCAGGTGCCTGAATGCACTCCACTTTTAGTAATTGCTTTTCAGTTGAATGGCTTTTCAGTCTTTCTACAGGAAATCGGATCAGTATATGGGGGATTCATGTTCCCGGAGGAAATGGATCATTGCATTTAGCCCTTTTGACAGGCCAGTATTGACATAATAATGAATCATGACGTGTTTGTTTCAAATTCAAGGATAGGTGCACCAAATCAGAACGAAATTAACAATCAATCATTCTTATGATGTGTTTACATAAATTTGTTGAAATTAGATTTCAACTCATCCTTTCTCTCTCATGTAAACATGGATCGTAGGATGGCATTCATGGAGTCCGTACTCAGGCGGTTTCGGATTGTTTTAGGCAATCATTCTTGCAAATATTAGCTGAGAGAAACCATCAGCCAACCTTCAGTTGATTGCGCATGTTCGGGAATTCCGGAGTTTTTTACTGGAAGATACGGTTCGCTTTGTTGATAAGGGGCATTTGGATTCGTATTGGATCTTTGGAATGAATTGGATCGGATCAACTGTTCCAGGTACAATGGCATCTTTCCGCATGCGTAGCATTCACAAAGAACAAGTACATCTGATAATTATCAAATGAGAACAGTCGCGTTTTAGTATGTGCTTGACGGATCGATCAGAACCCAGCCTTGCCGATGCTCCACAATAGGCAAGATTATATTGAAAAAAGGTGCAAGATAGCATTGAAGATAACAAAAAATCACATTCGAAATAAATATGCTTCGATTAGAAAAAATAGCTGTCAAAAACATTATTCTAATGTCTCTGACTTATGTGAACTCTGACTACGTGAATATGTGCAGTTTTGTAGAGATCCCTTTAAGTAATTTCTGGAGAATGTTGGAGAAGTATCCTTGCAGTCATCCTAGATTAAATTAAAAAAAAACTACAAAAACCCCTTGTCGAATTTTTAATGCCAAGAATTAAATCATGGATTACGGAATTCGTGCGAAAAAATCCTTTTGAGATTTCTCCAACAAATCAGGATTTTCTCCAATAATTATTTAAGAAATGACCTTACAATCTTGTGTAGTTCTTTCAGGTGTCCTCTTGGGATTCGTTTAGAATCACAAAACATTACATGTTCTGGGATTCCTCCAAAAATTTGATCACAAGAAAGTTTTGAAAGAATCCTTGTAGGAATGCCCACAAACGCTAGAAGAATACACATTGAAACTCTAGAATGAATGTCTAAGAACTTTTCATAGACTCTTTGGGAAATTCTATATTTTTTTTAAATTATTTCATAAAATTTATGGAGAAATCAATTGGAGGCATACACACAAACTGACGTTTAGTCTGTCATCTGTAGGGTCAGTGTCAATTGTTTTTTCTAACTTTGTGGGTCTAGAATAGCACACTGAAAGTAGAATTGGTAAAATGTTGGATCCTAATATGTACTCATTTTTCAAGTGTGAGGTTTTTGAGTGGACAAGCAATTTCCAAAAATCCTAAAAACTTTGTCGAGAAAAATCTTTACATACAGATATCTATATGAAAATAATGAAAAAAATCTGTGTCAATCTAGATAAATCTGTGTAAGTGGCAACTCTGGTCTGTAAGGACGTGGCCATGTGCGCAGAGAGAAGTGGATCTACGACACTTAACATTTTTGGCGAGTGGATAGGCTTATCTCGGTGCTTTGTGCAAATGTTCTTTGCTATGCTATGCTATTTTGTATACAGTCTTAAATTCCACAGTAGCACACTTTAGCAACTTTGTCAAATTTACTGCAACGTGACACAATTAAGTCAAAATCAAGTTGATGCAACCAATTATGACAGCGATGTGTTGCTTAGGTTGGACTAAATGTCACCCATTGTAGTAACCTGTTATTGATTGAATTAAGTTTCATACCAGTTACTTCAACCGATTTACAAAAAGTGCTATTAGGGTTGTTTCGATGATGTAGCGCTACACCAGTTATTGAAAAAGTACAAGTCATGGTAAATGAAAATTTCAGCATATCAAGCAAACGTGTAGTATTGAGTACGATCGATTTTTTCCGGTGTTAATTTGATAATAGCGAATAAGTGATATCGTTCGGAAAGGATCAAAATCTATCGAAGCAACAATCGAGTGCTGAATTAACTATCCTGCTAACTTCCAAATCGTCAGCAACAGTTTCCCAAATTTCCCATCGAGAATCCTTCCCAGCTGCAACATGAATATAAATGCTTCCATTAATTCACTGGCAATAAAACTTTGTCAACTGTGTCCAAACTCAACCACACCACATTATTTTCACGTTGCAAAACCTACTCGTTTTAGATGGCCAATTTACTGTGTGGGTAGGTCCTCGTCCTCATACTGACACTATAATTGCTGCATCCCGGCCCTCTTCCCTCGCCAGCACCGATTCTGCATCCCACTCGAAGCAAGAATTGCAATCCCTTTCACCACAGTGATATGCACTAAGTGAACTTTTCAGGAACCCGAGGCGGTTGCCTTTTTTCGTTAATTACTTTTCCCGTTCTAGTCGGCGGTTGTCTGCCCGTCGCCATCAACGACCGTCGTTGAGCATCCGTGTGGTTTTATCACATCCGAGGATAGCCCATCGAATGCATCGACCCGGAAAATTTCCATCCATTCATGCATACCAGTTCTCTGATTTGGCTATAAATCAATATGCCATCGCTCTTCCATGTATCCAACATATTTCTATCAAATCCGCGGTTGGACTATAATTGCTTTCGAACTCACCACCGGAATCAAAACCTCAGTGGCGCATCGAATGCCGCCGAAACCGTACAATTTTAATCACCAGACTCTTCTGAACGACGGCCACATGATTGGTATGCAAAACATTTACGGACACAAACTAAACACGAACATTACGTTAGGTTCGTCGTCCCCAAGGTCGTAGGAAAAGTTCTTCAGCGATTTAATATCTAAGTTATTAACGAAAGCGAAAGTCGAAGGAGAATATTCGTTAGGAACTTATGCATTGTTCGGGTTGATCTCAGTCTGGAGCTGAGGTCAAGACCCTAACATAATTAACTTTTCTCCTTTAGCAGAAGACCGCAGCCCAGCGCAGCAAGCGATCTTTTTAAATCCAAGATATTCCTAGCCCCATCAGTAGAACGTGGTGGCAGCACCGGTCGTAATAGCTTGTGTAAACCAAAATTGAGTATTCTTGTCCCTGCCTTCACCCCCGGGGTCCAATTGAAAGGAGGATTGTTCCGAGTCAGATAAGATTTTCCTTTAGCAAGGCGAGGCGAGCGCACGTGGCCGTGCCCAGAAATAGTATCACGTTCTTCCTTCTGCTTGGTAATAAAACGAGAATCAGGATGAAGTATCGCTTTCCTTCTCTATCTATATGCAAGAAAAAAAAAGAAGAAAAGTTTGCCCCACTTTTTGCCGCCATTTTCCACCCCAATCAAAACTGGTATGTCTGTCAGAAGTTTTATTTTTCGCCTGCTTGGATCGGGACTGACTTTGATTGCTGCACACGAGGAGTTCGTTCATACGATTTATGCAAAGTGCAGTCGTAAGAGTTGAAAATATGAGAGTCCGCTGAATGTTGCTAAACCGAGAGTCCTTGACTGGTGAGCAGTGACTTTAAGAAGCGCAATCTTGCAACAATGCGACGACGAATGCAAGACTGAATGTATTTCCCGATCGCCCTGGAGCAAATCTGGAGTCGCATAAGAGCGGCAACAGTCGTGCGCCATTGTTGCAAGACTGAAATTTATTGCGAGGACAACGACATCATCAGGTTCTGGTTGGTAATTTTTCCATTAGATGCTTTTCACACTTTTTTTTTGCTCTCAGTGGAACGTGACCATTCCGGTTGGTATTTAATCGTACGGCGTGGGAAAGAAGATGAAGTATAGTTCGTTGTTAATCAGTTTCCGCGTAGGCAGAACCATTGAGCGCAAGGGGGCGCTAAAATTTCGTCGAACAACTTTTATGAACTCTTTTTCGAGGGGGGTTTCAATTTCTTGGAGTTTTTTTTGGGTTTGAGAAAGCCAGATGGAAATACAATAAGTAAACCTTACCGAGTTGGTTTCTCTGTGAATTTCCAAACAAAATTCCATCAGTTATTTCATCGATCACCAGAATTGAACAACATTTGCATTTCTTAGGGTAACTTCACCGGTGGTCTAGATCGTTCATTTTGTTCAAATTGTTATACAACATAATGTTATAAATTTTACATTTGTGCACTGATAGCTTTAAAGTGATTTGGACACGATTCCGTATTGTTTAAAAAATGCTGAATCATGAATATTTGATAAATTCTTCTTATTCTTCTTTCTGTATTGAAGTAACTTTCAGCCTTAGGCTGGTTCACCACAAGAGGAGGCACTTCTACGATCAACGATTTTGACCTTGAGATTTTTTTGTCCTGAGATTTTTTTGTCTAAAAAAAATCCCTCCGCCCTCGGCTAGGATTAAATCTAAATCCACTGGGTTACAAAGTAGTAGCAGTCACGCTAACCATTAGACCACCGGCGCCCGCTGAAATTCCAACTCTTTCTAGAATAATGTACGGATCGTTCATAATTCTAAAAAGAATTAGAAATTCAGCCGGCTAAACCCTAGCAAAGGAAAATAACAAGTTGGTATCATATAAGTAACAAGTTCTGATATCCAAAACATCGTTTTGATTTCCGCTATTATCACATAACAAATTAAGTTATCATCATTGGCTAGTTTGTTATTATATGATATCATTTAAAAAATACAATACAATCATCAAGAAATTTTGCTTTTTATTAACATTATTTTTACAGATATTAGCGTGAGAGCTTCATATCAAACTGATACCATAATTTGAAACTATTTCAATAAATTTGCCTACAAAGAAGGATTTGTTATCAAGATGTTTTCACTGATAATAAAATAAGCTATTATAATAATATTATACGAGTATGTTTTTTGTTATCCATTCTGTTATTTTGGCGGTTTATTCAGCCTCAATGATAACATATTCAGTGATCAAACAATGATAACCAGGTATTAGAATTTGTTATCAATTTGGTATAATCCTTTGCTCGGGAAGGCTGACTAAAAGTAAATTCAGCACCAACATTAGATTAGGGCGCATCTGCTATCGTAAACAATGGCTTTCGTAGTCATTTTCTCTTGAACAAAAGGTCACAAATACAAATTAAGCACTCTTTAAGGATCACTATCACTATCCGCATATATATTCAATTTGAAGGAATTGTATTCAACTTCCGATAAAATAGCAAACAAAGTGTTTGTTTACTAAAGCAGATTCGCCCTAATCAAATGTTGGCGCTGAATTGGTACGCACAAAAAGACCTGTAATTCGCTATTCAATAAGTTTAAAAAGTCCATTAGTGGTTACTTTACAGTGCTTTTTTTTTTTCAAACTTCAAAGTTACAGCATTGGACGGTTACATTCCTCTAGTTCGACCGAAATCTCGAAACTTTTTCTTGATGGAGCCCATCGGCGCCCGCACAGTGGAACGGACACGGAATTAGCGCATTTCTTCCATTTTGTCCGCATTTACTGGATGTCCGCCGGTTTACTGCCCCGCCGCTTCGTCGAAGTCACTGCTTTGAAATTGCCCTGTATTTTTCGGTTGGTCTAAATTCCGGGCAATTCGGAGGATTCATTAGGTTCAGATCAAAGTCGATCCTGCTGGCAGCATACTACTCCAGAATCACCTTGAAATAGTGGCAGCTGGCCAAATCGGGCCAACATATGACTTTGCAAAGTGGGCAAGCACTGATGAAAACTAAAGAAAAAATCTGTAACTTTTGTCGCTTTTAAGCGCAGCTTGTAAACAAGGCTTTTTCCACATGAAAACTGTCTGGAAAATCGGATGGAACTGGTTTCAATCACAGTGGGTATGGTTGGGGAGTTATAGAGCTTATTTAACCCCACTTCCCCATATATTTTTGAATAATTTATAGATATCTTTGCATGGAGAGGCACAAGATAAACAAAATTGTGCTAATCCCATGTGAAATTTCCTGGAAAATCGAATAGAAACTGTTTCAACTACCGCACGGCTCTGTAAATGAAGATATGGCCGCTTTTACCCAACTTCCCCTTGTATTCTTGAATAGTTTATGGATTTCTTTGCTCGGAGTGGCTCAAGATCAACCAAATATAGGGTAATCCTTTGTAAAATTTTCTGAAAAATCGAATCAAAGTTATTTCATCTACCGCACGGCTCTTTGAACACAAATATGGCTGATTTTACCCAAATTCCCCTTATATTATTGAATAATTTATAAATATCTTTGCTCTGAGTCGCTCAAGTTCAACAAAATAGGACCAGTCGTGTATGAAATTTCCTTGAGAACCGAGTAGAAGTTGTTTCAACCACCGCACAGCTCTGTGAACGAAGATATCGCTGATTTCACCCCAGTTTAACCCATATAGTTGAATTATTTATCCCAAAAATATAAGAGGAAGTGGGATAAAATCAGCCATATCTTCGTTCACAGAGCCGTGCTGTAGTTGAAACAGCTTTTATTTGATTTTTCAGGAAATTTCACATGCCTTTAGCACTATTTTGTTGATCTTGAGGGTCTCTGACCAAAGTTATCTATAAATTATTACTGTTTATTAATGGAGTTGAACTCCTTAAAAGTGTGCTGCTTCTTGGTGTCAACACTCGATGAAGTCGTCAGAACTGGACCGTTTAGACCAAAATGATCTGTTTAATCATCTGCAAATCAGTCAGAAGCCATCATGCATATGCTCTATTTGATCCAAATCCCACAAGCCTATTTTTGTAATCGGTGACATCGATCTGGAACTGTTTATGAAATGCCAGAAGGAATAACTCAAGAAATGTCTAAAAACTTTTCAAAGAATCCTTGGAAAATCCCAAAAAAAAAATCTTTTTGTTTTGTAGAGCCGAGAAAAACCACTGCGATCAATTGCGAGGAATATTGTGGTATGACCCATTTGATTTAGCAGACCAGTTTACCCATCACAATTGTGATGTCATTAGCAATGTCTGGGTCTATTACCTTTATGGGACTTAACTGCCAGACTTCATAGGGTTGTAGAAGCCCTTTTCCTAAAATTCGAAGCCGAGTCCTAAATTAAACATTACAATCACAGAGCAAATGTTCCGAAGGTTCGCTTTCTAGTTTCTAGTAGGCAAAATCGGCATCGCGGGTTTTAAATTCACTGGCAGTGGCCAGTGAATAGACCGGTTATCACTCTCTGATTGTTTTTGTTTAATTTAAGTAGGTTTAGAGTATTTTTCTCAGTCGGTACTACGAATCTTAGACATTTTCCACTGCTTAAACTCCATCGATAGAGAACGATGTTTACAGAACAGCTCTGGACCTGTGAACACAGAATCGGAGCACTTCCTGGCCAGACTACCCGAGCAAAGGATTATACCAAATTGATAACAAGTTCTAATACCAGGTTATCACTTTTTGATCACTGAATATGTTATCATTGAGGCTGAGTAAACAGCCAAAATAACAGAATGAATAACAAAAAAAATATTCGTTGAATATCATAATAATAACTTATTTTGTTATCACTGCGAACAACTTGATAACAAATCCTGTATTGTAAGCAAATTTATTGAAATAGTTTCAAATTTTGTTATCAATTCAAATTCTCATGCTTATAACTGAAAGAAATATTTTGATTAAAAGCAAAATTTCTTGTTTAAATATGCTGGAAATTTTTGTAGTTTTACAGTTCAACTTATAACGTTCATTAAAAATAGTGTGTTCAAAATGATAAGATATTATAACAAAATTTGCCAATGGTGATAACTAAATTTGTTATGCGATAACAGCGGAAATCAAAACTATAACTGGGATAACAGAACTTGTTACTTATATGATATCAGCTTGTTATTTTCCTTTGCTAGGGTATCCGCTATTTAATTTCCCTCTATTCCGCACTGTCCCGGAACCCAGTACAAATTGACTTCGTTCCCACTGGCCAATTGTTTTAATAATAGGATGCACTCCCAAACTAACATTGACTGACATGTATATGCTTTAACTGCATTAAAAGCTGCTAAGCTATCTGAATAAAAACAAAGTTTTGCGAATCTATACTTTCTCTTAAGGCAGATATAAAGACATTCCATAATTGCAAAAAAATTCCGCTTGAAATACTGTTGGATATTGTCCCATAGGAGTAAATTGTTTCATCCTCGGACCAAACACCCCACAACCTATTTTTTTTTTGTTAATTTTTGAACCATCTGTGAAAAACATAATAGAGCCCGGACGAAGACTTGGCCCACCTTGTTCCTTTAAGAATAGACTTGTTTCGACCACTTTAAAGAGAATTTAATAGTATGCTGCCATCGGCATCCAGTCTACTATTGAGTTTGTCGTTGAGTTTTCTTAAAAAAAAAATGTACAAATCGGTTGAAGTTTGGTTAACGTATGTGCTCCTAGTGTTGCCGAGAATCGGTTTAATAATTTAAGTTATCCGATATTTCAATTTCAAGTGATGCTGAGACTCGGCATCGTTTGCCAAGTTATCAGTTAAATATGAAAATGCCGAGTGAATTCAGCTAAATGTTTTTCCGATCCCGTGAATAATTTTTAAGTCTGTATAATTGAGGCTTAATCGCGTTGAACCAATCATGCGACACCATATATCATTTGAGAGTTCGAAAAGAAGTATAATGGTGGTCATACAAAATGCCTACCCGAGCAGGAGAAAATAACATATGAATACCAAATTTTCATATTTAAGAGCACACACAGATAAAAAGAAACATTGAATTTTCTGCGTTATCTAAAGGGAATGCTAGAGTTGGCAGAAAATAATGGGATACTTCAAGTAAATATACGCCAGACAACGCCTGAATTTAGCCTGTTGTATGGAAGATTGCAAACATTGTTGTATGGCGCATGAAACATTGCAAACGATTTCGTTGTTTAAACCTCCTTTGGCTTGAAATTAAACTTAAAATTCATTACTTTTTCCTGTGCAACATATGGGGTGAAATGAGCGTATCCAGCCGAACTGACCTACCGACCAACTTCGAATGTCTCCGATTTAATTTAAAATATGTACACACGTTTTAAAAACGAAAGTAAGTTTCCTCCACCGATGCAAAACATTTTTGGACTCAAGAGTCAGTTTTAAAAAGGGCGTAAACATTTCAATTAATAATTTGTAGCTTGCAAACCGTTGGTTGTACAAAAAACCTGTCTAACTTAAATTTTGGCCTTATGTGTAAGGGTTGTGAAAAAAATATGCACTGAAAAAAAAATTGGAAAACAATCGAAAATTAACATTAAACTTTAAATATTCCAATACAAAAAAATTCTTTTGATTATTTTTATTGTTTGACTGTGAAAACTTGATATTATTTCACAAATTTAAGCGAAGACTTCAGGATGGAGAAATGTCAGGAAAAAAAATTTTTTAGAACATTTACTTTCGGTGCATTTCTCAAAATTTTAATATTTGCAGTGGAACGAATTTCTATACCAAGTACACTGCCGTTGGACGCATAAATGTCACATGTTACATCTTAACGTTTTCGAGGTTTTGATGTCTAACGTCATAATGAGATACGTATTGTTGAAATATTTTGACAAAACAGAGGTTTTATTCTAGAAAACTCGAAAAAAATCCGAAGTCAATTTGTCACATTCGAACAAATGGACGCATATTTGTCACACCGGGATAAATGGACGCATATTTGTCACACTAAAAAATAGAAATATAACAATCACACAAAGAGACACATAGCACTGCATGATGTGTTCTGAGGACCGTTCATAATATATGCCATGATTTTAGGGGCCATCTACAATACACGTGGATAGTTTAGAAGGGAGCTAGTAGGTATGTACGGTCAATAGCAAACTTTCAAAATTCATATGGGCGGTTGTACATGAAGGAGGAGGGGAGGTATTATATTGTTTAGGAAAAACTTTCTGCAGACAGTTACAGGGTCACCGCTTGAGCTTGGAAGAGTGCATTTTAACGCAAGTTGCTTTTCCAAATCCGTGGACACTTTACGGCTCCGGCGTCGTGCGATAGGTTTTGGATGAGCATACTGCCTGATTAAGTTTCCTTGACCAACAGTGTCCAGATCCCAACATAATTTATGGAACTGTAGTCTGTCATCCCGCGTAAGATTCTCGTTGCACTTTTTGAGGCATCCACAATTGTCCAGAATGACCGTATGCGACAGATGCCGTTTTCTAGCTGAATCTTCTCGTTTAATTTCTTTTTGGTTCTTTTTCCGGATTTCCGCTTTGGCTGCAGCTCGGAAAAACTGCCAGAGCTATCCGTATCACAGCTTTCCCTTGTTTCCTTTTCTTCGTCGGAGTATCCTACGCCACTGCCGCTGAAAACCGATTGGTCGACCTCTGGGACCGGTAATTTTGCCGGGTTCGCAGATGAAAATCGCTCACCTGTACCATTTTTGAAATCGAACCCGCGGAAGTCCTCTTCCGATTCCTCGCCACTGGATTGTCCGTATTGTTTCAAATATTCAATTTCTGGTTCCACTTCTATCGACACCGAAAATTCACGCCAAAGAAGTACAATCGTCGCTCGTGAAATGTCAAAACAAATATCAACAACAACCATCTTTCAGTTCACGATGTGACAAATATGCGTACATTTTTCGCCTGGCCAGAGAATTTTGCGGCATAAGTGTCACATTTGGGATTTGATTGAAAAAAAGTGTAAAAAATAGTTTTTTTTTTTGCAAGTTTGAGTAAGACTCAATAATATGAATATGCTTCGATAGTTTATTGCGTTAAAGTCAATAAAAAGAGCGACATTGTGCGGTAACAGTGTAAATATATTTTGAAACTTCAAATGCGTTTTTCTCATTTTGCTCGTTTGTAACATGTGACATTTATGCGTCCGACAGCAGAACAGGTAGTTGGCAAAATATCTTTTCTTGGTTTTACTAGGCCAGGAACATAACTTTCAACGTGAAAAGTATGCGATTTGACAGTTATGTACCCGGCATGTTCTCGTGTGAGAACATGATAAACAGTAACGCTATGCATCCTTTATAATTTATAATCTATTTCAAGTTTTTTTCTGTCAAAAATTTCAAAACATCAAAAAATCGTTTTTTGAGATGTTTAAATTTGAATGTTAGTTTTTGATTTTTTTCCGAAATTTTTTTTTCAGTGTATATTTTTCTACAACCTTAACACATAGGGCCATAACTTGTTTTTAGACAGTTTTTTTGTACAACTAAAGGTTTTGGAGCTACATATTATTGATTGAAGTGCTATTCAAAATGCTTACGCCCTTTTTAAAACTGACTCTTGGGTCCAAACATTTTTTGCATCAGTGCACAGTTAAAATTATTTTATAATTTTCAATCTATTTTCATGCACATAAAAAGAGCATCCAAATAAATTTAGAATCACACGAGGCTTTAAATTTACACGACTTGAAAATCACATGTTGTAATATTTGCTCGGGTGAATTTTACATGACCTACTTAAGATGCGCGCATCGTTGATTATTACATCCAAATGTATCTTTTCACGTGAGAGCGGAATAGACAATGATCGAGAGAAAGAGAAAGAGAGAGATATTATTGGCTTATTGTTTACCCCAACCAATAACTTGTTTATCGAAATGAGAAGATTCAGGTTGCTGCGATGGGTGAATCCGGGGATTAGTATCATTGAACAGATCAAAACACAATGGATTCTGAAACAACAATAAACTCCACCTCACACGGTTCGGAAGTTGTTACTTCATATAATTACTAGTTAATATTCAACAAGTAGTATTTACTATATACTATTCCACAAGTAATTCAACAGTAAACTGCATTAGATGTTTTCAAAATGTGTTCTTTGTTCTCCACTTTTGAACGCCGAATGACAGCTAAGCGAGATGAGCAGCACGGCGGAAGCTTATTCGAAAAAAAATCAATGTAAGAAGGTTTATATTTACACGATCATGTAAATTTATATGGATATGCATTGAAAAACGTGTTCATTAAGATTTATTATCCTTGCACCGTGTACTAATGTATGATCCGATGAAAATACACGTATTTTTCAATGTTTATCAATGCTCCAGATATGTGCATAAATTTGTATTTAAAATTAAACAAAGCAATGGATTACATTGATATATTTTTATCATGAGATCGTTTTACATCACATGTAATTTTCATTATTTTTTTTCTGTGTGGGTAAAACGTGTCTACAAATTTTCAATTAAATCGGAGACTCTCGAAGTTGGTCGGTAGGTCATTTCAGCTGGAAACGCTCATTCATAGTTTGTGACTAACCTAGTACAGTGGTGATTAAACAAATTGCTTACACAGCTCGAAAAAATAGTGTTAAATTGTTGTCAATACTATGCACATAAATGGAGCGTCATAAAACTTACAAATTAACATCGTGTAAAGTTTTGGGACATTCTGTATAATGCCAAAAATCAGGTATAGATAAGCTTGTCTTTATAACAACTATTCCATGCAAGTTGCTGCTTCGTGTAGAAGAATATACACTTTTATTTGGCTTGATATTTACATCGCAATGACAATTCAGATTTTCTTTCTATGTACGACTATATTGGACACATCCGGACATGTTTTTGGTACTCCATGGGCACTGGCCAGTTTCAGACTTTGTGCTACCAGATAACACCATGAGAATCCAATAACAGAGCTTAAAAATATCATATTCAATTCTCAAATTGCACCCTGACTGAGTCAAAATATTAGTCATCACGCACTGTTCCTAGCGAACATGAAGTAAACACAAATTTGCCTTCATGAATCTTTTGTGCAAGATGAGTCAACTTGTTTTGTGTTGCTTTACTTTGATCATTCATTCGTTCCAGAAAGCAGTGAATGTACGTAAGCGCAAACAACTCATTCAATTCTTACGTTCTACCGTGAAGACGAAAGAACAGTCATTCATTTGGAGAATCAATGAATTGGAAAAAACCAAAACTTCTCGAATCGATCCTGCAAATGCCTTTTCTCGAACAAATGCCCCACAAACTCTGTAGCGAGTTCGGCCATTGCTCCGCCTTTTGGATTTCTTCGCCTTCAGCCATGTTCGGGAATATTTTAAATCCTGTGGTAGAAAAAATCACTCACGAACGCGAAAATGAATGACTGGTTGCCAGAACATTCAGTCAAGCAACCAAAATCTCTTGAGGCTTGAATAGCCGTGTGCTTTGCTGTGGTGTGAATGAGTTGTGTGGAACACGAGGACAACGGAATGACTGAGCATAACAAAATAGTACACACGAATATATTGCGTGACTGATAGAACGAAATGAAGAGAGCGAAAATTGTACCTACTGAATATTTTTTTTAAGCTCTGTCCATTTTTTCGAGCTCTGTCCAATAATGTGTTTACGGGGGTCTTTACATTACTCATTCATGGACAATTTATCGGAACCCTCCGAGGTAAGGCCAGTGACCATAAATTATTACGTAAATTGAATTTCGTAAAAAAGATTGGATCTCAGGTAGATAAATTCAGATGTTTACCTTAGATATCAGATTTCAACAAAGTTTCTAAGCAGCCAATGGGTAATATTTTGGTTTCATAATAAATAACAAACTCGTCATGAATCACGAATACGTCCAAGAGGCAACTCAATTCAAAATATCTACCTTAATGTTTGAATGCTAAGTTTGGCCAAAAAACCTTCGAACCCAAATTCAAATCACCCGTTTCTTAGGGTTGGGTTTTATGGATTACCTGCCATCATTAAAGATGCCTCACCTTAAAATCTGTCGAGCGGCCAGGAAGTTCAGATTTCGGCAACTCTATCACTCACAACTTCATCATCTTCGGTAGAATGGGATGGCTTACCTGTAGGAAAGATAGAAAAAAATAGTTCATCAGAATAAGTTCGCACAATCCCAATCCCAACTTCGAAGAATTGGAAAACCTAACTTTTATTTAAAAACCTTGTGACCGGACATAAGCCACAAAGCAAACAAATTTACTACCCCAACTCGGCAAACGTTGTGCGAACCGGTGCTGCTTCACCCATCGCATACAAACAAATGCTAAAGCAATAACGTAAATTTACATTCCTGACCGAAAACAAACTTTTGCTGGTTCTAGCTAACGTTGGGGCATGATTCGGGCTCAGCTTTAAAACGGAATGGATCGACCGTTGTGTGTCAGGAAGAGTAAAATCGCGTCTGGAGCAAGTTTTAAAGTCGACTGAGAAAGGAAAAAAAAGGGTTTCCCCTTGGCTGGATCTAGGACTTGAGCCGGTGTATATTCATCTGTCAGTGTAACGTCGTTCCCTTTCGAGTTTTGTAATAAATATAATGAAATATTCATTCCACAAGCGTAAATAGTATGCAGGATTCGACGTCCTTCTGAGGGCATGATGTTATTGTTGTTGTTGTTGTTGTTGCTGTTGCTCAACTCACTCCGTAAACTCGAGGTGCTTTGGAAGAAAACAAGAATCCAAGTGGGAGGAACGACATGATTTCCATGGTTTACTTCTGCTCTGTGGCATTTGAGAGTCAAGACTTGACAGAACGTGGAACAGTTTGTTTTGCGCGAGGGCTATTACTTCAAGCATGAAAGCATCAAGTTTTATTCTAAACAGAACGTCGCGAAGGGAAACAGTGACGTTGGGACAGTGGCTAGAAGTGTTTATTAAAGGTACTCTTAAAAGAATTTAATTCCAGCGTTGAAATCCAAAGATGTAAATAGCAAATAAACACAATTTCGACCCTCCACGGCGATAGATTTCGCTTCCATCATCGAACACAGCTGCCATACAATTGCACTCATTTGGGAGAGGGCACGTCCCGCCTCCGCAGGGGATCCGATTAAGTCCCACACGGTAGGGCCGGAGGGTCTTGCTACATTGTCCATAAAATAAACGAAAATCCCGAATGCACACTGCGAGGCGGTAGCAGCATCTGTTCCCAGCGGATAAAACGACGAAAAAGTGCGATGATTTACGGCTTGTTGTGAGCGGGATGCAAATCTGCGCTGCAACGCCATCTGAGCAGAACAACTTGTGAATTCCTAGCATAACTTGCACAGTACGTGAGCCGTGAAACGCGCGCACACCGTCGTCTGGATGATGTCGCACACGAAGGTCGTCAAGACGGCGGCGTCACGGCGCGACAGGTTCAAGTTCAACTGCGATGACTAACCGACAAACGGCAGGGCGATTAGTTACGAGCTGTCAGTCAGCAAAACGACTTAATTCGTCAATTTCTGGCGCTGCCGGGGAACGATGTGCGTCACGATTCGGAGAAGTTTAGATAGACTTGTTCGGGATGTAAACAATTTGGTGTTGTTTATCCGGTTTGCGTTTGAGATTTGTTTGGACTATAAATTACTGTCGGAAGTTGGTTTAATGTGTTTGTGGATAATTATTGGATCGTCGTAATAAAATTAAAAATTGAGTCTGATTGGTTTGTTTACTCAGCTTTAGTCGCACTTGATAATTTATCGGTTCATCGTTCTGCTCTCAGCATCCCGAGAAGCAACCAGCCGGATTCCACTTTGATTATGGACCGTGAATATTGGTAACGCTTTACGCTCAACTACCCTCCGAACAATAACGGCTGCACCAAACAATGCGCTTCATTAACTGCAACGGCAGGACTAGTCGAGCTTCCTGGAGGCGCTATTTAACGAATACCGACAGTTATGCCTACCGATAAATGTTCACAGAACAGCATCAAAGCTATTAAACGTAGGCCACTCATTGTTATTGTACTACCAACATCGTTGTATACAAACAAAATGCACATACCGAACCCGATACCGAGTATCAAGGTCATCCCATCCTGAAGAGAGACACTCCCGGTTTCCAGTTTCCCTTTTTTTTTTTCTCCGATCATTCTTGACCAAATATTTCGGGATTCCGTTCGTGTTGCCCCAAATTGCTAAATAAATCACTTAAATTTCAATTAGGCATTCGACGAGACCATGTTGCCTTTTGCCGCGCAATGGCTGGAACAGGCTGAAACAATTTAGAATCATCGTTCCGGACGGCTAACGTCGGGCTAGAATTACGTCGTTGATTGGGAGATTTACGCCTTCTTATTTATTATTTATTGGCAAACAACAGCAATTTTTACCACCATCAACGTCGTTCACTAGATAGAAAGATGGATGGGGAGGGGGGGTCAGGGGGATGTCAGTCAGTGCCGCAGCTGTTTGTTCATGTGAAGAATATTAAAAACGAAATATATGGAACAGTCGGCTACAATTAATCACATATAGAACCGTACATAGGGCGCGTATTAATCACCAGCCCAGCCATATTTGCAGTTTAGATCGCATGTTGGCCTAGTCTGTCGCAATGAGTACAAATGTTATTTTTTTCCGGTTTTGAGCGAAGGGGGAACAACGTAGATACACTTTCCGATGACTGATTGACATCTGTTTTGTGAAGTGTGATTGATTGGGGCTGTTTGATCTAATTGTTTGGATACATTCAGTGAGTCGTATGCATCGCAATCTGGTTATTCCGCGGATTGAAGATTCTTCTGACATTCATATGAGCAAATACGTTGTGGTTGTTCAGTTTTATACGAGACCAAATTTTGTCGAAAAGGTTCGTTTTTTGGCAAAATTCTTCACTGGAAATTTTCCGAATTTCCACTTTAATGAGGAAGTTATGAAACGTATCGATTTATTGTAGAAAATTTCATAGGCGAAAAAAAATCCAATATTCATATCACTAAAGAGTGTATCAAAAAGTAGTTAGTAACATTGATTTTCGAAAAAAATAGTGAAAACAAATGTGTTGACTTCAGTTTTCAAATTATTAGTTTCGTTGAAAACTTGAAAACGCTCGCACTTGAAGCTTGACATTTTTCATTAAATTCTTCACGGTTGCTTTTGTGACTATCCTGATGGCTGCTGACCAGTTTTTCTGGAATTCCTGCATGTTTTGGGACACCCAGTGGTTATTAAAGTTTGATCACTTCTAATCAAGTGGAGAGCCTGTTGCTGTCGGACTTACTTTCCGTACTACAATTGCACGAAAGGAAATTTATCTGGACCAGCCCATGAACCAGATTCAGTTTTCTTTTCTTTCTTCAAGTTATTCCTGTATGAACAAATACGTCATATTTTTGACAGCTACACGTGTGGCATTGAATACGAATCTAGTTTGACGACTAGTACAAATCAGTTCCGCTGCTGAAAACAGACTACAGACTACCCTTTAGTAAGTAATGTTAATCCTTCTTCTTTCTTAGCGTTTCAAGCTTATTATTGCTTGCTCTCAACTTAGTGTTCTAAATGCACTTCCACAGTTATTAATTAAGAGCTTTTGATGCCAGGTACTTTTTGCATAAGTATGATTGTGTGGCAAGTACAATAATACCCTATGCCCTGGGAGTCGAGAAATTTTCCTTAACGAAAAATTCCTAGACTAGACCGGGAATCGAACCCACCTGCAGCATGGTGTTGCTTTGTAGCTGCGCCTCAAACCACTGAGCTAAGGGAGGACCAATCAAATCCAATCCACATCCTACTCGAGTCCAATATTATCTATTCAGAAATTAATTGAATTCATATCCTCGATTTATAAATTATCCCCTCAACATTTCCTTATGCTTATCCCTATTAACTGTTTTGCTGTAAAGACTATAGCACCACTCCAAGTCTTATATTTTGATAGAAAGTTTTCTAAGTTAGTTATAAAAATTAAAAAACCTAAATATATAAAATCTAAAAATCTAAAATTCTAAGAATCTATAAATCTATAAATCTAAACATAAACAAATTCAAATTATTTAAAAATCTGGAGAAAATCTAAGATTTGAAAAATCAAAAAATGTAAAAGTTTCGAAAACTGTAAATAGAAAATTCTGAGGTTGAAGAAAAAATTTGAAAGTCGACCACAACATTCTTCTATTTACACTCTGTGGAACGAGCGCAATCGGTTTTAGAAAACCCCCTGAAAATAATAGATGGAATCTTGCCAAAGCCGTCATTTAACCTATCTTAAAATCTTAAAGAAAAAAAAAAACAAATATAAAACAATTTAAGATTAAAAAAGTTAAGAATCAAAAAGTATCAAAACCTAAAAAATAAATATAAAAAAAATCTAAATTGCTTTAACATTCTTAAAGGAGTTTAATCAATTATAAAAAAATTCTAATTAAGAGCAGTGAACTATACCGAACTATCTATTTCTGCACAACATTATTACAATCACGTATAAAAAAGAATCCAGAAAAAAGGGTAATTCAGTGGTTAGCCTAGTTATTTGATTCGAGATTTGTCACGTACCAACAAAAACAATGTTTTCCTGACGATGGTTTTATTCGGCAGATGTTTTGTCTAGCCTGACAAATGCTATCAAGTTGTGGAAATAAACTCTATTTGTTTTAGACCCCGTTCAGACTACGAGCTATATCTCTTGATATAGCGAATCTTGAAATGAGACGTCAGATGCATTATATCCAGTGAAAATTAGATGTACGAACATTGACATCAAGCTACTCCATATCAAGTGATATAGCTCGTAGTCTGGACGGCACATTTCATTTCCTTATATGTTTTACAAAATTATGAAATACCATTCAGCAAATTTACCGATTCGTTAAACATGAAGAAAATATGAAAATTTGAAGGTAACCTTTGTCCTACTATATTTAATACATTACACAAAGGTTTTTTTTTGCACGGGGGATACGTTCCACTTTTAGTATGGAAACGTGTAAAAAAGACTAAATAGAGTCGATAAATTCACATGCTTAAACATTTTGTATGCGTTACTTTTCCACACAATGTTCGAAGTACAGTTTTTAAAATTTTGAGTATTTACACCAATTTTTTTTTTTTTCGAAAGGCTGCCATATGATTACTGTTGGCCCAAAACGTAAAATGTGATTTGAATAAGGTCGATAAGTTGTTCCGTTCTGGAATTATCGCCGAAAACAACCCGTGTTAAAAAAAACCGGACAAAAAAAACCTTAGTGTACTGCAAAAAGAAGAATCTAAAATCGGTTGAGAACAATTCCGAACTACAATTCGGAATACTGGCATATTCGCCAGTATCACACCTCTTCACTAGTGCCTTTAAATAAACGTACTACGACGTGGCAATTTTAAGAAAGCAGAATGAGATACTATCACTGCAGATCATGACGGCCTTTTGCATGCGATAAGCCCTCTCACCTAGGGTAAGATGAATACCATGATCATCAAGAGGGATTTACTTTTTCCCGAATTGTACAGTATTGGTGGCCAACGACTGCAGAGCCGACTTGGCGTATGTGGCGGAAGCCAAATTCGACCATAAGAGCTAAAGAGTCTTGTGATTTCTGTACAGTGGCAGAACTCTGTTCTCCAAACATTCTTCCTCGAACACCTTGGCGTTAGTTGTAACCTTCGTGAAACAAATCGACGGTGGTGTTAGCATCGTTCAGGTTCTGGGTCACCAATTTCGAAGTCGATCAGGATGCATCCGTCTTTGTTCTCCAGAATCCGGTTATACAGTTTTCGTGCTCTTGTTTTAGCCCGAACTTGCTGCTCCAGGGACTTTTTCGGCACTCTCTGTTTCTTGTACGTTCTCAGGGAGGTTTGATCCGTTTAATCCTCCCGATTCTAATGTTTAATTGCTTGGCCGAATCTCGCGTTGATGGCGATGGGTTTTTCCATATGTACTCAACCATTTTCAAGTCCCGTATTTCAATTCTTTGAGTTTGTTTAAACAATAATAGGCATTTTACACCTGCATTAGCATTAGCATTAGCATTGACGTTTGCACAACTCGTGGATGGAGCTACTATGAAGAATAAATCGTTGAAGACATTGCATGCCATCTTGAAACGTATACAGTTACTGATACGTTTCTTCACGCAATAATCTCCACAAAGACACTCCTTGATCGCTGACCTGGCTACGCCCATGCAACCGTTCGAGATAGGAAGGATTTGGTATCTAGCTTAAGAAGACACGGGAAACCCACGTAGTCTTCAGTAGATATCAAAGGAAAGGGAAATGAATATTTGGAGAGAATAGTTGAACAGAATGTCCTGTTTGGTGTACAGAACAAAAATTTCTTTTAAAATGGCCGTTGGGAGCATCTAGTCTAAGAAGGTTAAGTGATGCTCCACTTCTTTTCCAATGGTTAGGACCTTAGTAATACTGGGGAATGTAAGAAACCATCAGGGCACCCGATTGGAGCAGACTGGATGGGGTTAACAGTTTCTTAGATTTTCAAGCTTATTGCTTTCACAATTAGCTTATAGCTTGCTTTCAACTTAGTGTTCTAAATGCACTTCCAAAGTTAATAATTAAGAGCTTTCGGAACCAGGAACCATTTTTGAATTAGTATGATTGAGTGGCAAGTACAATAATATCCTATGCCCGGGGAACTGAGAAATGTTTTTTAACAAAAGATTCCTAGACCAGACCGGGAATCGAACTCAGCCTCCTTCAGTGTTGCTTTGTAGCTGCATCTTTACCGATTGAGCTACAGGAGGACCCAAATACTCCCTCAATCTTCAGTTATACAATTTAAATTATATTCAGATCCCATCCGAATCGAATCTCAATCTAACTCAAAACCAATCCACATATAATCCAAATTAATCATTTAAACAGAGCTAAATTCTAATCCAATTCTGCCTCAAATTTAATCTAAACTTTACGCGAGTCTGAAAGAAATACAATCAAAACCCTAACTAATTTATTCTTACTGTACTAAAATTCCAACCCAGGTTAAAATCTAACCAAAAATCTATCTAAGCACAAGCCAACCTCAATTCAAATAAAATAAAGCTTCAATCCGATTCTAATCCAAATCCAATGTAAATCCTACTCAAATCCAAAACAATCTATTCAGAATTAAATTTATATCTATTCAAACTAAATGTTCAATAAACATTGAATTCTAATCAAATGCAATTACACCCTAAACCCAATTCAAAACCTATCCAAATTTAACGCAAGACTGATACATATCCAATCCAAATTTAATCCAAATCCAATCCAAATCCAACCCAAATTCAATCCAAATCCAATCTAAACCTAATCCTAATCCAATCCAAATCCAATCCTATCCAAATCAAATACAATTCCAATCCAATTCCAATCCAAATCCAATCCAAATCCAATCCAGTTCCAATCCAAATCCAATCCAAATCCAATCCAAATCAATCCAAATCCAATCCAAATCCAATCCAAACCAATCCAAATCCAATCCAAATCCAATCCAATAATCCAACCAATCCAAATCCAATCCAAATCCAATCCAAATCCAATCAAATCCAATCAAATCCAATCCAAATCAATCCAAATCCAATCCAACCAATCCAAATCCAATCCAAACCAATCCAACCAATCCAAATCCAATCCAAATCCAATCCAAATCCAATCCAAATCCAATCCAAATCCAATCCAAATCCAATCCAACCAATCCAAATCCAATCCAAACCAATCAAATCTAATCCAAATCCAATCCAACCAATCCAAATCCAATCCAACCAATCCAACCAATCCAAATCCAATCCAATCCGATCCAAATCCAATCCAAATCAATCCAAGTCCAATCCAAATCCAATCCAAATCCAATCCAAATCCAATCCAAATCCAATCCAAATCCAATCAAATCAATCCAAATCCAATCCAAATCCAATCCAAATCCAATCCAAATCCAATCCAAATCCAATCCAAATCCAATCCAAACTCAATCCGAATCGATCCAAATCCAATCCAAATCCGATCCAATCAATCCAAATCCAATCCAATCAATCCAAATCCAATCCAAATCCAATCCAACCAATCCAAATCCAATCCAAACCAATCAAATCAATCCAACTAATCCAAATCCAATCCGAGTCAATCCGATCCAATCCAAATCCAATCCAAATCCAATCCAAATCCAATCCAACTCAATCCAAATCCAATCCAAACCAATCAAATCCAATCCAAATCCAATCCAATCCAATCCAAATCCAATCCAAATCCAATCCAAATCCAATCCAAATCCAATCCAAATCAATCCAAATCCAATCCATAATCCAATCCGAAATCCAATCCAAATCCAATCCAAATCGGCGATCCAAATCCAATCCAAATCTAATCCAAATCCAATCCAAATCCAATCCAAATCCAATCCAACCAATCCAAATCCAATCCAAATCAATCCAAATCAATCCAACCAATCCAAATCCAATCCAAATCCAATCAGCGAATCAGCAATCCAATCCAATCCAAATCCAATCCAAATCCAATCCAAACCAATCCAAATCCAATCCAAATCCAATCCAAATCCAATCCAAATCCAATCCAACCAATCCAAATCCAATCCAAATCCAGTCTAAAGCCAAATTTAATCCAATCAGAGTCGATTTCAAACGAATCCGAATCTTATTTAAATTCCCCCAGAATGACCAAAAAAAATTTTTTTTTTGTTTTTGTAGGAAAAGTTAGTAAAGTTCCCGTAGAATACGCTCCCGCAACCCTTTTTCGAAATTGGAACTCCAAGTGTTTATTTTCATCATTTTTCGAAGACGCTTCTTTCGCGTACAGCAGGTTTAAAGAGACGCTTGACCGTTTGAACAAACTTTCAACGCGGTTTTCTCAAAACAGCATTTTCTGAGTTTATGCCGGTGATAACTCGAAAACTAGTTATTCGATTAAGCAGAAACTTATAGATGAAGTTTGCAGAAGCAGATAATTTCTCATCTCCATGCAAAGCGCTAAGAGTGGACAGTAATTTTATTGCTAGTACGAATAGACATGAAGAGAAACTGTTTTAATAGTTCCGTATAGGGCAACGGCAGGCTTTGACATAGAAAGATACAAGTTTGAAAACGAGCGGAGGGCATTCGAACGATAGTATCCGATCAGGCACATAACTCTTTGTCATACTACCCCATGCAGGATAGGCAAGGGGGGAAATCCCCCTGACCAGCGATGCCAATGTTCCTGATTTTTCAGGATTTTCCAGACTTTTTAGCATTTTGCCTGAAATCTTGACAAGCACCAATTTTTTCCAGATTTTGATACAAAATCCTGATTTTTCCTGATTTTCGTAATTTTTATCAGTCAAAATTTATTTTAAACGAAATAAATAAACTAATCAAAGTAAGGGAGTTCTTTCGAAGTTTTTACTAGTTGGCTACTCTGGAATGGAATTGTCAAAAATCATCTAAGAAAAAATCTATTCTGACCCGTTCTTTTACCAAAACGATACTATACATCTTAAGCTTCACGGTTTACTTTTTTAGTTTTTTATATCACTCTCTCGCAGGTCTCAAACAGTTAGTTAAGTTAAGTTTCCGCAAAAAATAAACAAAATACCACTCAGCGCCAACATTAGATTAGGGCGAATCTGCTTTTATAAACAATGGCTTTCGTAGTCATTTTCTCTTGAACAAAAGGTCACAAATACAAATTAAGCACCCCTTAAGGAAGACGAGCATTGTCTCTATCCGCTGATATATTCAATTTGAAGGAATTGCATTCAACTTCCGATAAATTAGCAGACAAAGTCTTTGTTTACATAAGCAGATTCGCTCTAATCAAATGTTGGCGCTGAACTATACCATTTATGAAACTGAAAGAGATAAATATATGTTATGTAAGCTTTTTGGTTTTTAATAAACGGTATTTTTATTAACATCAGTTTTTACATATAAAATGATAACCCTGATTTTATCCTGATTTTTATTTCATATACTTCCTGACTTTATAAAAATATACTTGGCAACGCTGCCCCTGACTGACTGTAGAAACTTATAGGATTTCTTTATTGTAGTATTACCTTCTATATGAATTAAAAATTACTCAAATATTTTAATATTATATATGAAAAAATTTGATAAAATGGCGGCAGGAATGTGTTTTTTTTTTCAAAAAAGTTACGCCAAAAGTGCGAATTTAAAAAAAAAAAAAATTTCAATTCATCTACTCACTGTCATATTTTTGTCAAACGATGCTCTAGAGAGTGGCCATCTGCGGTAAAGTTGTTCAGTACCAACGTAACGAAAAACAATTTGCAATATAGTAAGAATTATATTTCGAATGTAGCATATACATATTATCATATTTTATGCTATATATTTTCGAAAAAGGAATGTGGAACTAATATGATAATGCCTACGAATGTTACCGAAACCCGCAGCAGAGCTTAACTTGCTAATATATACTATAGCGTCATCTTTGAGGCACAATATGGTGCTAATCTGATAATGCCAAATGAATGCATAAACTGAACTGAACAACGTTTCAAAAACTTTCAGACTGAATGCAACTGCAGCTCTCTGGACCATCATTTGGCAATGTAGATTGTAGCTCCATGTTTATGGCACATTCTGGACATAATCTATCGACGTCAAATGACTGCATTTAACTTGCAGAAAAACCTTTTTTCCAAAAAGCCATCCACTAGAGCCTCATTTGGCAAAACTAGACTGCAGCACCATCTTTGCGACGCAATTTTGAACTTATATGATAATGTCAATTGACTACATTTCACATTCTCAACAACTTTTCCCAAGCTTTATTAGAGCGCCATCTTTACGGTACTATCTGGAACCAATGTGATTATTTCAAATGTCTTTATTTAACACTCTCAACAACTTTACTAAAGATGGCAACTCTCTAGTGCTTCGTTCGGCAAAGACAGATTGAAGCACCACCTTTGCGGCGCAATGAGGAACTAATCTAATAGTGGCAAGTGACAACATTTTACATTTCCAACAACTTTGTCCAAGGCGGCAACTCTTTAGAGCTTCATTTGCCACAGAGAGACTGTAGCGCTATCTCTGCGGAAAAATTTGGAACTATTCTGATAATGACAAATGGCAAACATCTTGCGCAAGACCCAAATCGGTCTTGCGCAAAGATGTTTGCCATTGTCATGACTAATATGATAATATCAAAAGAAGATTCGTCACGCACTGGGAAACTCAAGACACCAATTCTCTACAATGAGTGTGTAATGTTTTATATGCATTTCTGTAAACACAGTCAAACTAAAACTTTCTTCCTTTTGAAGCAGATTTCCGGAGAACAATGTTACCGGAACCAGTTATTTTTTGTTCTAATGCAGACCTAATTGAGACCCAAAGCTTTCCAGTGATGCAAAAACATTGACTCTAAGTTAAAATTTCTAAATTCTACGAAGGGTTGAAATCCGGGTCAATATTGACCCTAACGTCTTATGTGTCATTTTTTTTATACAACCACTTTAAAGTGATTAAAAAAAAACATATTTTTATGAAAAAATGAAAAATTTCGTTAAACATTAATATTCAGAAAATTTAAGCCAGATTGGTAGCTGCGCCATAGCACAGTGGTCAAAAGTCGATTTTAAAAGTCACAACAGATAGCTCGCTAAATAGTGGGGCTAGAGCTATGGCGTCTTTGGCAAAGTTGCTAGATATGACAAGCTTCATATTTTGACGGCATGACTTTTGTGATCAATCCCTCTAAAAGTGAGATAAAAATTCAACTTTTTCAGGATTTTGTGATAGAGACTTGAGATCTTCAGTAAAACTGTAGAAAAAGTCACCACAAACAATTGAAGATAAAGAGCGTTTTATAAGAACTAACCTCCAAAAACACATTTTTCACAGAAACATTTTGTTTTTAATTTTAAGGACCACATAATGTTCTACAAAGTTATTTGCAATATCTAAATTCAAAACTTTGTACAATAAACTATACCTGTATTATTTCAGTGGGATAAGTTATAAAACTTTTTTTTCCGTTTTTTCGTCGTATTTCTGAAGGCTGTACCACACTTAAGAGCAGGATTGGAGCAAATGGAGTTGGCTGCATCTAATAGTTCGTAAAAGAGCTTTCAATTGGTGCTTAGTTTGTCCGTCTACCTCCGTCTTTATTTATTTTGCGGTTCAATACCCGCAAGCCATCAAGAAATGCTACGAATTGCGATCTTCTAACTGGTTTCTA
>JASCZW010003008.1:0-32994 GCA_034211315.2 Aedes japonicus
CAGTGTCTGTTCTGGCATCCAATGGTTGGAGTAAGAAGCGCTCTGTCGACTTCAACTATACCTGCAAGGAGGAATCCACGAAGATTTTTGGGGCCACTCATATGCATGATGTCCGAGATCAAAAATGCTGACAATGGCTAATGGCTTAACAAAAACAGCGGTTCTGAAGACCGCCATAAGGCTACTGCTGATGTTGTGAGGTGCTCATAGCTGTAGCGAATAGATATGTCCTCCAAGAATTAGTGGAACAAAGAATGACGGAAATTCTACGCTACCCTTCTGCTCAGACACAAAAAGGTCAAACACAGATGACCATCTACGGCGAATCACCGACTAACCAAAGGCAGCTCAATATGCCTATATAACGGAAAAAAGGGGAAAAATTAAGAAATGGCTGAAACAACTATAAAATTTATTCAACAAAACCTTCATCACGCAAAGGCAGCTTCAGCTATACTCAACAAAACCTTCATTAAAAATAAACTGGACGTAGCCATGGGCGCATAACAGTGGGTCGATATTAGAGACTTATTATGTGGTCTAAATTTCTACCACCCCTCGCGGCATTTGAGGAATCAGAAACTTGTTTGCGGTTAAATATCAATCGGACAAACCATGCCCAATTCGGACCAATTAACCGGAATGATGTCTCTCTATAATCTGCATTGTGAATCAATTGACATAACAATGTCACGTAGTAACCTAAGACAGTAATGGCTGTTTCTAGGCGATCTTTAAGAAGATAGAATTAAGTGTAAATATGTAGTCTACGATCGATTGACGAAATAAATAAATGCCTACACAATCGAGTAAGTTGATATACGACAATACGAAGATCACACCTAGAGCTGCGCTTACTTGTCAACATTAACGCTAAAAAATAACTCCACTCACCGAATTCATCCACAGAGACTGTTGCTGCAATTTCGCCAAGAGGTGCCAAACAACAAAAGAAAAAACGGTGCTTTACGGGCATCTGCATGTACTTTCCTGGTGATACGGATGATGCACCGCCTCCAGAGAGTTGCAGCATTCTGTTGCCTATTGCAGAAGCCATAACAAGGCTTTCATCATCGGATGCGATGCAAACGCCCAGCACCACGATATGGAGCAGCATGCGGAATCAACAAAAGAGGTGAGTCTTTATTTGAATTCATCTCTCACAACATAATATTGATATATGTAACAACGGAGACGCTCCCACTTTCATAAATGCACATAGGGAAGAAGTGTTAGATTCCGACACTATGTAGCCCAACACTTTCCGATCAAATTGTCGAATTGGCACGTATCGGATGAAATTTCTTAGTCTGATCATCATTCTAGGAATTTTATTTTGAATTGAAAGTTAATCATCTATTCAAAGAAACTTGTAGGGATCCTCGCAAGAACGAATTGGGATCTGTTATAGCTCAATCCTAAAGAGACCAATATGATCCTTCACGAAACAATATTGATACCATTCCAAAGTTAGAGGATGGTGCTAACTGTTTAATAGATAAAATTAATCAAGCTTACCACGCCAGCTGTCCATCAAGGAGCGCTTCTCAACAGAGATGTTTCCTGTGGAATGATAGGCTAGGAAAATACTACGAAAACAAGCTCGAATACTATTCAATCAAGCAAAGTTACATCAAATGGGCTTAATATAAAGAGGCTTTAAGTGATTATAATAGAGAAATAAGAAGATCCAAGAGGAAAGATTGGAAGCACATGTGTGAGAAAACATAGATAGTGTTCCTGAAACTGCAAGGCTTCAAAAGTTCTCTCAAAAGACCACTCAAATGGTCTCGGTGTGCTTAAAAAAATTGATGGAGGAACTTTTACTGAAAATGCTAATGAAACTCTGGTACTAATGATGCATACTCGCTTCCCAGGGTCTCTTCATACTACTGATCAACAAAGAAAAGATCTAAACTGCATACAAAGTGGCACTAACCACAGCATGTGTGGTACAAAATAAACACTTGGCAATGACTCTGAAATCCTTAACGAGGTGCCTGCAAATTTCAGTAAATAAGATTTTTACTAACTCAAAAATTGAATGGGCCATTGAATCATTTAGTCCCTTCAAATCTTCTGGTCAGACGAATTATTCCGGCACATGTCCAAAAATGTAAATCTGTAATAATTCCTGACTTAAAAACAGACTATTCAAAGCCAGCTTCTTACTGGGATATATCCCAAAAAAGTGGAGAGCAAGTCAGAGTAGTATTTATACCGAAAGCAAATAAAAAGACAAGTCTTCACCAAAGTCATTTAGGCCTATAAGTTTATCATCAATATTGTTGAAATTAATGGAAAAACTTATTGATGAATATGTTAAATCTGAGATACTTACCAATAATCCATTATAAAATGCACACTTCACATTCTAGTTAAAAAAATAGAAAAGTCCTTCACTGCTAAGGAAATTCTGTTGGCAGCGTTTCTTGACATCAAGGTGCTTTTGATAAGTGCCTCCTTCCACTCGATGATAAGAGCTATGAGAAATCCGTGGCTTCAACAATAAAATAAATAATTGGATTGTTGAAATGCTATCCAAAAGAGAAATATCAGCAAATCTTGGAGGCTCAGATGTGAGTAACTGCTGTAAAAGGCTGTCCTCAAGGGGCGTCTTCTCCCCTCCTATGGTCTCTTGTTGTTGATGATCTCCTTGTAAAACTAAAGTTTAAAGGATTTGAAATAATTGGCTTTGCGGACGACATTGTCATTATAGTCCGTGGTAAATACGACACTATCATGTTTGAGAAAATGCAAATAGTATTATCATACACACTATTGTGGTGCAAAACCGAGGGTTTAAATATCAATCCCAAAAAAAACGACAATCGTACCTTTTACTAAAAAACGGAAAATCTCCTTCACTGACCTTAAACTAAGAGGCGTTAAACTGACTTTATCTTCTTCAGAGGTCAAATATTTAGGCGTAACTTTAGATAAGCATCTTTGCTGGAACAGTCATACTGACCAACAAATACGAAAGGCAACCAATGCCTTCTGGATCTGTAAAAGAACTTTTGGAAAGAAATGGGACCTTAAGGCTAACATGATTCACTGGATATATTCAACTATAGTCAAGCCCAGAATCATGTTTGCCTCGCTTATCTGGTGGCCGAAGACTAAACAGATAAAGACTCAAGATAAACCGAACAAGCTGCAAAGGCTTGTTACTATCTTTATAACTGGGGCAATGCATAGTACTTCTTCAAAAGCACTAGATGCTCAACTCAACATTCTTCCTTTAGATCAATTTATACTACAGGATGCGGAAAAAAATGCTCTAAGGCTCAAACGGTCCAAGAATTTCTTCGATGGAGATCTTATTGGACACTTGAGTATGCTAAAAGAGTTTACGATAAATCCTTTAATATTGACAAGTGAAGATTGTATGCTTAGGAGAAACTACTTCAATCATAAATTCACAGTCCATGCAGCTACTCGTGCTGATTGGGATAAACGAGAACCGGGTTTTCGTCCGGGCTCAACAATCTTCTATACAGATGGTTCAAAGCAAAATAGTTTGGTAGGGGATGGTATAACTGGTCCTGGGATAAACTTGTATTTGGCAATGGGAAAATATCCCACAGTGTTTCAAGCTGAAATATATGCCATACTGGAATGTGCATCAATCTGTATGAAAAGAAATTATAAAAATACAAACATATGCATTTGTTCAGATAGCTAAACAGCTCTGAATTCTTTAAAGTCAAAAACATTCACATCTAAACTGGTGTGGGAATGCGCACAATTTTTACAGCTATTGTCCTGTCGCAACATGGTTAACCTCTATTGGGTTCCTGGTCCATTTGCGGAATTGAAGAAACGAAAAAAGCTGATCAGATGACAAAAATAGGGTCATCCATGCAATTCATAGGGCCCGAACCATTTATTGGTTTATCTTCTTGCGCCTTAAGAGTAGAACTAAAGAACTGGAAAAAGGACAAAGTACAGGCTATCTGGAATAGTACTTCCAATGCCCGGCAATCCAAAAAAGTTCATTAAGCCTAACGCTTCTCATACGAAAAAAGTTACTTAAACTTTCGAAACACGACTTGAGAACATACACTGGTTTGATAACTGGACATTGTCCGAGTAAATATCACCTGAAAATCATCAGTAAACTTCATGAAGATAAATGCCGCTTTTGTGGATTAGAGTGAAAGCTCTAAGCATTTAATGTGCGACTGTGTTGGCACTATTCAATAAACGATGCAGATTTTTTTGACAAGGGGGCTCATTGAACCCTGTGAGGTCTGGAACGCTGCTCCCAATCAAGTAGTACACTTCATAAGAAATGTAGTACCTGGTTGGGAAAATTGCTACTGCCGTAGTGGTAGATACTACAAATAGTAACTTACCATTGCGATAATATGGCATAAATAAAAAGGAGGACACGCCACAATAAATCAAATCAATAGTCGCAGTGGCAATACGTCCCCAGCAAGGGAAAAAAAACCTAAGGAGGCAGTCGCACCAAGGCGATGTAGGCAGCGCGACCCGGGTAAGGAAGATGCATGCTGACATCTTACACTACTACGAAAAATGAAAGTATTCTTCATACTGTATATAATTTCAGATCATCCATGGAGTTCCCAAGTATTGTATAGTAATCTTAAATCATTTTTTCCTTCGTGACCATGATAATGCAGGTCTGTCTACAATTGCAGCAGGACCACAACCAGCAGACATGCAGACAGTTCAAATATAATTTTTGTTATCATTTTGTATTGTAACACCCTTTCGCAATATTTTTTATGCTTTTTCAGCTTCACATTTATGCGGTTTTAGCTCATACTACAGATTCTACCATAATTTTTTTTTCCCTTTATCCAAACAAATTTAATGATTTTAAAACTAAAATTGCTTATGATCCTTCATTTTCTATTGCACAGTTATAAAGAATTATCCATGGGCCTAGTAGGATTTAAGAGTTATCGGAGAATTCAAATTTTCTTCCTTTTTTTCTCTTTCTATTTTTGTGGATTTGTTAAGTTTCCCTTTTTCCCTACCCGGTGATAAACTTTCCTTCATTACATCACTTCCTTTCATTATCACTTTTCGACATTTCGGAGTTTATATCATCTTACTTCGCAACAGAAGAGGCAAATATTATTTATTATTATAATCATATTGAAATTATTTATTAAAAAAACTAATAATAATAATTAAGTTTCATCTACTTCAATGTGACAGGAAGTTGATTCCAGATAGTACAGATATTTTATTGCATTGTGTCTTGAGGTGTGCTTCTTTTAATGTAGATCATTGAATATAAATAAAATTATAGAATGCTTTTCAAATCTACTGTTTATGTTTATCCATATGTCATGAATACATACATGTTTTTTAATTTTTAATGTATAATCAAATGTTTAATGTTTATATATTTGCAAAATGATCTTCACATTCCAGAGTAACATTCATCTACCAATGATTGAGCTGTAAAGATGCAACAAGCTGCATATTATTATCATATGCCTATTAATACTGTTTTAATTATTTCATCATATTGTTTAAAATTACAGGATGACGAATTGCAACTAGGACATATTGTATAAATATTCTAGTATATTTCATTGCTCTATTACATACAACATTATATTATTATAAAATTAATACTGGGTTGGGAGGGAGCATCAGGGTATCATTCAAGCTGAAACTGGACGATGGTTTGATTGACTGCCTGAGTCTAGGAGGGAATAAATGGCGTCATTTTCTATATCCTACCGATTCGATTATGATGCTGTGAATTCTTCTCCAACAGTTTCAGTGAGATTGACGCGCCCTTCTTAACAAGCCATCCTGTAGAAAGCTTAATAAGTATTGCGAATTGGTTTATTCGATTTGGTGGATCGTATCGTTGGAAGGAGATTCTCAATTTCCCGTGGATTTCGCGTGAGCGTCTCTGCTTACGCTTACAACAGAGTAAGCTTACAACAGAGTAAGCGTAAGCATTAATCAAGAAGACTCCGATACAAGTATTCTTCCCAAGCGGACGTAAAACAGATTACGTCCGCTTGGGAAGAATACTTGTATCGGAGTCTTCTTTAGATCAATGTTCGAGCTGTTTCTGCCACCTCATTGTCAGTTTCAAATTGAATAAGTTCAAATTTTGTGGCCACTTATAAACTTTTTTGAAAATCTCAGATTATTCCCGGTTTTCCTAGTATCAAAACTCATATCTCGCAAAACATCCTCTTTTGACGTCAATAAAATACACCAAATAAAAAATCATCAAATGCAGCGCTGTAATCCGATTCGCAGAACAGCGAAATTTTCAATCGAACTCTTCCATGTACTTCTGCATTTACGGTTCATTTTGCCAGACACTTGTTCAAAAGAACTTGTAAGCAGAGTACCACCGACAACTCAACTCGACACTACGCCCGTCTCGATTTGGCCCATGTTTGCTTTGCGGCAATAACATTTCTCCTAGCGTGAAGGTGTGTACAGACGACAGCTTCCAGGAAACGATCGAACGACAACGACCATCCCCCATCTGAGCAGCTCTCGGCATTATGCCGAGCACAAGCGAAATCCAGCCGTTTGTAGCAGAATTTTGCACAACGGCAGAAAATAAAATTACCACTGTGACTCACTGTGGGATAGAATCGAACTGACCGACCATTCAATGTTGTTTCGGAACCCACATAGGGTTGCCGTCCTCCATGCGAGTCACTTGACTGGCACTAATCGGTCAAGTTGCCGTTGGCAACAGAGTGCTTAATTCCGTTGATGTAGATTTTCCCACATTCCTAGGACTGCACTTCCAGCGAGAAATGAAGCGAACGATTGAACAAAGTTTGTTTTTCTTTTCAACGTTCGACGTTCCTCGGCCAAAGTTCGGTTTCAAAATGTTAATCTTTCAGCGAAACTTTTCCGAAAGGTACAAAAGTTGAACCTTAATTCCATGGTTGATGATTTCGGCTCAGGGCAGAGTGGTTGGCTTTTTTTTACCTCTCCCTTTTTTCCTATGCAAACGAGGGACACCCGGCGGAGTTTACTTTTTCGCGAGCCTTCCGGCGGACAATTGAGCCGGATCAAAAGTTTAGTTTTGTTTGCTAATTTGAGTCTTACCATAAGTTGGGACTAAGTTTCCGGGGAAAGAAAGAAAATAACTTGGCGATTGTTCGGGCAATTCGACTGAAATGGGGAAACTGGTGTTGTTGTTGTTAGAAGAGGTTTGCTGATGGTGAATGTGATGATAATGATAGTTAGGCAGCAAACTTTCGACATTATTCTCGGGATGGTCGAATGGAATTTATTTTCACTGAGTGTACCTTTAGGCGAGATGTTGGCATGGGCAAGATTGAAGTTTCTAGTTAAACAGAGGAACGCTGGAAATATATGTGAATGCGTTGAACATGTTGAAAAACCGGGAAAATTTAAACTAACCCTTCACTTGATCACTTTTCTAAAAATTAAATACCGAAACACTTTTTTAAACTATAACTAGTAAATAAATGTTAGCAAATTCCGTTAAATTCAACTACAGAAATCTGTGATCGGAACATAAAAACAGTATGAAATTGACCGGCGGTGGTGTTCTCGTTGCAGTTAGTGTCAGGTTGAAAGCAAGTGCAGTGGAAGACGATTCCTGGATCACCGTAGAACAAGTTTGGGTAGCAATTCAGATTGGAGGCCGTATTCTATTCCGTTGTGCGGTGTACATTCCTCTGGATCTAACTCGAGATTTAGACCTAATTTATGCGCACTGCCGATTTGTTTCTGGTATTTCGAATACGGCTGCCCTCCATGATGAAATGATTATTTTGGAAGACTTCAACCTAGCGGACATTGCATGGACTCTAACTCACAGCGGCTTCCTATGTCCCGACCATGAACGTTCCTCTTTCCACGCAGGGGTTATTCAGCGTCTGGACAGCCACAGTACCGCAACTCATCCCAAGTTAATAACGTGGTGAATGAAAATAATCACTCTCTAGAACTCTGCTCCGTGAGTGGCCGAGATATTGCTCCCGTCATCTCTACAGCTCCCGTGCCTCTACTTAAGGATGTCCCTCACCATCCTTCTCTAATAGTTGCTGTCGAGGACGTTGTAGCACGAGACTTCGTCGACACTCCTACTACTGTGTCATATGACTTCCGTAGAGCCGACTATCGCAGTATTGGTGATGTTTTATCTAGTTTGGATTGGCAGAGCATTCTTGATTCGACCTACGTTAACATCGCTGCTCAAACTTTTTCCCACGTCTTGGCTTATGTCATTGACAGACACGTCCCAAAAAAGGTTGTCCTTGTTCTGACTGACTCTCGGGTCCTTTGGATGACGAACGCTCTTCGCTCGCTAAAACGGATTAAAAGGGCGGCTCTTAAAAGATTCACGAAACACCGCACCATGTCGCTTAAACGCCACTATAGCAGACTCAACTACGAGTATAAACGGACCAGTCGTGCCCATTTTCAACGTTATCTGAGTGGGGTTCAACGGCGTCTCAAATCTCATCCGAAATCTTTTTGGAGCTATGTTAATCAACACCGTAAGGAAGTAGGCTTACCTGCATCGATGTTCTATAATGGCGAAACTGCTGCTCAACAGGAAATTTGCGATCTGCTCTCGGTAAAATTTGCTAGTGTTTATGAAGACGAGTCATTCTGTGCACGCTGCCGCCGGCAATGTTACCTTACCAATCAGACTAAGGCCGGCGTGGCCTCTGCTGTACACAAAAGTTGTCTCCATTCTATTCGGTCCATGGCTGTTACTCACCAGCCTCGCTGTCTGCGGAGGGTCCGAAGGTCGCCTTCTGCTTGATCGATCCACCTTGCTCGTTGCGCGCCTCTTCTTCTTGTACCTGTCGGTTCGTGAACCATTTTCACAGGTCTGTCGTCCGACATTCTAACGGCATGCCCAGCCCATCGTAGTCGACCAATTTTTGCGATGTGTAAGATGGGAGGTTCTCCCAGCAACTGGTGCAATTCGTGGTTCATTCGCCTCCTCCACGTTCCGTCTTCCATCTGCACACCACCGTAGTACCATCTACGCAGCACCTTCCGTTCAAAGACTCCAAGGGAGCGTTGGTCCTCCACTAGCAATGTCCATGTTTCGTGGCCGTAGAGAACTACCGGTCTAATTAATGTCTTGTAGATGGTCAACTTTGTGGTTCGGCGAACTTTGTTCGATCTTAGCGTCCTTCGTAGTCCAAAGTAAGCACGATTACCAGCCATAATGCGCCTTTATATTTCTCTGCTGGTGTCGTTATCGACGGTCATCAATGAGCCCAAATACACGAATTCGTCTACTACCTCGATTCCATCACCGTCAATCTGAACTCGTGCTATGAGGCTAACATTGTCTTCTCGTGAGCCTCTTCCCTTCATGTATTTTGTTTTCAACGCATTAATCACAAGCCCAATCCTACCAGCTTCAGCCTTAAGTCTGATGTACGTTTCCGCCATCGTCTCAAAGTTACGTGCTACGATATCAACGTCGTCGGCGAAGCCAAATAATTGGACAAACGTCCTGAAGATCGTGCCACTTGTGTCTATCGCAGCTCTTCGAATCACACCCTCCAGTGTAATGTTAAACAACAAACACGACAATCCATCACTTTGCCGTAACCCTCTCCGAGATTCGAAGGGACTCTAGAGCGTCCCTGATACTCGGACAACACACATCACTCGATCCATCGTTGCTTTGATCAACCGCGTCAGTTTTCCGGAAATCCATATTCGTGCATTAAGCCCGGACCCGATGGGGTTCCGTCGGTTTTTCTGAAACAAAACATGGCTTGTCTTCTGTATCCACTTCATCAGATATTCCAGATGTCCCTCTCTAGCGGTACATTTCCTTATTACTGGAAAATGGCAGACATGTTGCCGGTATAAAAAAAAGGAAGCAAGCGGGGTCGTGAACAACTACCGAGGAATCACATCGTTAAGCGCTGTATCGAAGCTCTTTGAACTGGTCGTTAAGAACTCACCTTTTACACATTGCCAGCAGTTGTTAAGTGACGACCAGCACGGATTTTCCCCAGGGCGTTCCACATCTAGAAACCTGTTGTGCCTTACGTCGTACATCACTGATGGTATGATCACTCGATGCCAAACGGACGTGATCTACACAGATTTAACGGCAGCTTTTGACAAGTTGAATCATGATATCGTGATCGCTAAACTTGACAGACAAGGAGTTGGTGGTAATCTTTTAAGATGGTTTCGATCATATCTCACAGGGCGTCATTTGACAGTTGCCTCCTTCGTTCAAGGAGTTTCTGGGCCACGTCCAGGATACCGCAGGGTAGCCATCTGGGACCGTTGATATTTCTTTTATACTTCAACGACGTACACTATGTTATCGCAGGGCCCCGTCTGTCGTTTGCTGATGACCTGAAAATCTTTATGCGAATCTGTTCAACTGCCAATTGCCATTTCCTCCAAGCGCAGGATGATGCCTGTGCTCATTGGTGTACTCTAATTCGGTTGGTGGTCAACCCGGCCAAGTGCTCAGTGATAAACTTCTCACGTCAGAAACAACCAATTCTGTTCATTTTCTCGGTACAACCATCGAACGAACGCAGTGCGTTAATGACCTAGGTGTTCAGCTGGATTTTAAACTGACGTACACGCAACATTTATCGTATGTTGTTGACAAAGCTTCAAGGACACTCGGTTTTATATTCAAGATTGCGAAGAACTTCAGCGACATTCACTGCCAAAAGTGGCTCTTTTATTCCCTCGTTCGTTCGACACTGGAGAACTGTTCAGCGGTCTGGAGTCCATGCTATGAAAATGGCGCCAAGCGAATCGAATCTATTTAACGCCGTTTTCTTCGGTTCGCACTTCGTAGACTTCCTTGGAGCGACCCTTTTCGTCTTCTTAGCTACGAAAGTCGGTGTCAGCTGGTCGACATGGAGCCTCTGCGGGTCCTTAGAGATGTATGTAGAGCTTTAACTGTTGCAGATGAGCTACAAGGAAGAATCGACTGGGGAAGGATCCTTCAACAAATTAGCATCAACGTCCAACCAAGGCCAATGTGTCACAACTCCATGCTCAGGCTTCTTTTTCGCCGCATCAACTATGGGTTGAATAGCGCTATTCACGGGTTGCAGCGAACTTTCAATAGGGTGGCGTCCATTTTAGATTTTCATCTGACGCGGAACACACTTTGTCGGAGATTTTCTACCGTTTTCAGAACAATTGACGCACGTATTTAAGATAGTGTATAGCTTTAATTATATAATTTTTACTTAAATTTTTTTTTTTGACTTCAGTTAAGAGGTTATGTAATCGTTTCTGATTGTATTTTTTTTCTTTTTCACATCATTAGGACCTAAACTTGGTCTGTTGATGTCTACTTCAAATAAACAAATAAACAAATATTAAGTGGTATGCCAGAGGGGCCCGTCAGCTTAAGTTCAACCTAATCTATTTGCAATTTTTATTTTTTTGTTAATCTAATTGATTGAATTCCCCCCCAAGAAGGAGCGTTTGATTTTTGATTAAGTTAAAAAAAAATTGATAACCTACCTTACTACTTTTTACAAATTTATCTAACGTGTGAGATCATGGATGGTTTGGTGTGGAGATCTGGCACAGGAATCTCTGAACCTAGCCAGGGTTAATGTTTTCCGTTCTTTCAACACCTGAAGACCAGCCAAGCGATGGACCTCGGAGTTTTTAGTCCTCGAGGGACTGTTCAGAATCATTCGCAGACGATTATTCTGAATGATTTGTAGTTTAGCATGGTGGGACTTAGCACATGACTCCCAGGCTGGGAAAGCGTATTAAATCACCAGTAGGATGATTATATCCACAAAGTGACCTCATGAGGATGGAGCACTTTGTGGATATTTTGTTTGCGTTGGATCTTAATAGTAATTCGCTATCAAGGGTGCAATTGAGATAGACTATTTCACTCGACCATTCGATGGGAGTAGTATCGATGTGGACTTTGCACATTACATATCAAGCCGAAGTGATTTTGAGTGTGGAAACAGAATGGTCTGTGTTGTTGCTGTATTGATACAAACCTACCAGCTGTTGAAATGGTCGGACAGAATATTCAAGCCTTCCTGGAGTTTTCGTGTCAGAGCTCGAACCTCTCGACCCTTGTAGATGACACTGCCATCATCGAACATAGACAAAATACCACCACCCGGTAGGAGAGGAGCATCTGACGTGTTGAGCATTGTGGAGGCTCCCCTGGGGGACCCCAGCGTTCACATTGAACACATTGGAATAGGAACCACCCAGGAAGACTTGGAATCGTCCATCCACTAGGTAGTTTTTGATGATTTTCAAGAGGAAGATCGGGAAGTTGAATCGATGCAGCTTATACACAAGACAATCATGACCAGACATTGTCGAACACATTCTCGACGTCCTACAATACCATGGCAGGTGTTTTTGAAACGGACTTGTTCCTTAAGATGCTTGTAACCTTTGACAACTGATGGACTGTGGAATAACCACTCATAAATCCGAACTGCTCTGGGAGGAATAAGTTATTCTGTATACACTCTAATTATTATGTTTTCTTGTAGTACATGAACGCGTACCAACACGTTACTTTTGCCTGTTGAGGGGGCAGACTCGTCCGTGCCACAACCTACCCCTCAGTGGGATGTTAGGCAAAGGTAACGTCCTTGGTTCGAGTACTACTTTACCCATGCTTTTTCGCTCAATTTTCATTACTTCTGTTCTATTTCCAATCGACCGTACACTGACGGAACTTTCAACACTTTCTCTTCATATCTTTCTTTCCAGCGAACATTACTGTCCACTCTTGGTGCCTCATGGCGATGAGCGAACATCTCCTTCTACATCAAGTTAGAAGTTATTCTGGTTTGACAATTCCAGCAAACGGCTGAGGACCAGCTTTTCGAATAGCTTCGAGATGGAGGATAGTAAGCTTATGGGGCGATAGCTTTTTGTAATGATAGGCTTATGGATTGGGATAACTTTAGACAACTTCCAACGAGATGGGCTTGGACGATTTTTCAAGACAATTAATGTTGGTCTTCAAGTGGGGGAGGCCAGAACGTTGGTATTGGCGTCGAGTTATATTAAGGAGTCGAATGAGATGTTTGGTAGATCTGTCTAGGTTCAGAGAGTTACTCGCCAACATGAAAGCTGGCACGTGTTGATCCCGTGCCTGGGATATCGCCTCGTCGATTTGCTGCAGGTACTGGTCGATATCATAACATGACTACGGCTGAGAGCGGATGAGTCGACGCACTGCCGAATTGCTCTCAATCATCACGATAGAAATTGCACCGGAAAGCTTGGAATCGGTTGACGGAGAACCAACTTCGGCCACCACCGGATAGTGGTCCGAGCTGAGATCCTGATGGGCGACAGGATCGTCATGTTGGTAAGGAAGATATCGATGGTAGCATTAGCACCGGAACGGCTTAACCGGGTGGGAGAATCCGGGCTCAAGATGGTGTAGTGTCCTTTCTCGAAGCCTTGCTGGACGATGGTACCATTGTGGTTCTTCTGGGTGTTAAACCAGGTCTGGTGTTTTGCGTTGCGATCACCGACGATAATGAATTGCCCCGGCCACCGAGTTAACTCGATGATGTCTTGCCCAAGAGCCTCTGCCGAGCCGTCACTGGTGTTTGTTTGCTTGGGCCAGTAGTAGATCCCGATGGTTTCGGGCCTCGGCCCGCTTCAATGGGGAACAGTGAAGTTAAGTCGTTTCAGTTCCTCGACGATATCCACCGGCGGGTAATTCGGTAGTCCACGACCAACCACCTTCAGTGGCTTGCCTCCGGGGCTGTCGTGAGTATAATACTCGAGCTGCTTCGATTCCAGGAACCATCTTGTAGCTTTGAAATCTGCTTCGATTGTGCAGACAATCTCACAATCAAACAGCGGAAAGGTACGTTTAGTTTGTCCTACACACTTAAAAATTATGAATTTCACACGAGACCTAATCCATGTTTGTAAATAGTCCAGGAACGTAAAGTCGGGGAATGTAATAGTCAGGGAACGTAAAGAAAGATTTCGTGTAAAATTATGTCTCCTGAAACTGAAACATACGCAATTCGACAAAAGATGTGTTCGGTTGAATTTATTTTCTCATCTCTTTCAACACATTCTTATGCGCTAAAGGACGCTTGCATGTGTCGGTCCCAGGGACAGAAATTTACACGAGATTTTGGTAGTGTGTATGTTGATTTTTTCTACAATGATCTCAAGATATTTTGTAGATCCCGGATTTTTTAAAATTGTCAAGGGGCTTTAGCAGAGCCTAAAAGAGTTTGAAGTTGATTATTTTTCCTAGTAAAAACTATTTCAAAACCAAAATTTCGAAGGATTGGTTGTAATTGTTCAGTTTGGGTGTAATATATCATCTGTGTATCATGTTGTTCAATGATTCTGTATTCTGTGTATCATGTTGTTCAATGATGCTCATTCGTGTTGATATGAGTGATTGGACGTGTTTGGTATAGTGCGTAGTGTATAAGTTGGTTTTCTGTTAATTTCCAATGAGAGTTTAGATTGTTCACTACAAGCAAGTCCAGGATTGGTAATTTATTATTATTTTCACCTTCGTAAGTAAATTCGATGTTTCTGTGTGGGTCATTTGAAGTTTCTAGAGTAACAGGTTAGAGATTTTTCTTTAAAATGCTAAATACATCATGCACGTATCTCCACCAGACGGTAGGTAGTTGGTTTATGTCGAAATTTGCCATGAATATTTCACTTTAAAAAAGGAGAGTGGGTTGAGAAATAACAACGTTATAACAGGTAACGTTGGTTGGTGAATGACTGGTCAATGCGTTTCAATGGTACTTCGCGTAGCTGCAGGTATAAAATAGGATCCTACTGCGATTCTCAGCCTCTTGTCCAGTAACTCCTATCGCTACCTCGCCCAGACTGGGGTTTGAGTAATTATTGGAAAAAACGGGGTACCAACGGGTACCCCCGTGGGACCTTGGTCATATGCTGACAGGGGAGGGGAGCTGCCCTCTTCAAAGGAGGCAGTCCACCTGAGCATTTGTTCTCCATGTCAGGGGTGGCTCAAAATAGCGTCTGTTCTCCATGTTAGGAGCAGCTGATCAACGTCCTCGTGCCGTACAAGGCTCACTCTAAGCAGTGCTGTTCTTGATGATCCTCCGGTGAGACAGGGGGTTTGGGAAGGCCCAATAAGCCGCCATTGAAAAATTCAATGGGACAAACAATACGGAAGTTTATACGGACCGAAACAATCGGCAAAGACCTTATTTATTTACATGGCATAATGTCACAATACTATAACATAGCCTGATACACAACATCCCTCCATAATGCCCGATCCGTGGCTGCTCCTCTCCAATCCCTTGGCCACCTTGTACCCCCTAGGTCTTGCTCCACCTGGTCTGACCATCTTCCTCGATGTGCCCCACGTCGTCTTGTATCAATCGGATTCCCATCGAACACCATTTTTGCTGGATAGTTGTCCGGCATTCTCGCAACACGTCCTGCCCAGCGTATCCTTCCAGATGTTGCCACCTTATGAATACTGGGTTCGCCGGCGAGTTGCGCGAGCTCATGGTTCATCCTTCGCCTCCATAGTCCGTCCTTCTGTACTCCACCAAATATGGTTCTTAACACCCGTCGCTCAAAAACTCCGAATGCTCGCAAGTCCTCTTCAAGCATTGCCCACGTCTCATACCCGTAGAGAACAACCGGTCTTATTAGCGTTTTGTACAGGATGCACTTTGACCGTAGCTGCGGCAAAGACCTAGGTGATGAAATAAAGACTACGATTGGAAACTCAGAACATGGAACTGCAAAACACTCTGCTTCCCTGGCTGCGATAGGATAATCTACGACGAACTTCAACCACGTAACTTCGAAGTCGTAGCACTGCATGAGAATGGTGTAACTACAGAATCATCAACGTACACTGGCCACACGAAGGGAGACCTGATGACAAAAAAAAGTTCTACGGGCAGCTATAGCAAGTGTATAATGGCTTCTCGCCACGGAACGGTCAGGTAGGACGGAAGGCAATGTACAAACCGATAATAGGGCCTAATTGCCTGCACACCGTATCGAACGATAACGGTCAACGATGCGTGAACTTTGTGGCCTCCTGTGGTTCAGTAGTCTGGAGTACCTTCCTACCCCGTAAAGACATCCCAAAGCCACGCGGGGATCACCTGACCAACGAACAGAGAATCGAATCGACTATGTTCCTACCGCAACGCGAATATAGACTCGGACCACTGCCTAGTTGCAGCACGTATGCGCTCGAAACTCTTGACGGTTTACAACACGCGTAGAATTCGGAAGCCACGACCTAATATTGAGCTACTACAGAAAACAAGAGTTGACCAGGAATACGCGCAACTGCTAAAGCCTCGAAACGTCATTGGTAGCACTGCAATAGAGAAACTAGGTACTTCTGCACCGAATCAAAAAAATGAATGGGTGGATGGCGATTGCAAGCAGTTAGTAGAGGAGGAGAATGCAGCACGGGCGAGAAAACACCGTACAAGAGCGAATGTGGGACGGTATGGACAGGCACGGAACAGGCAAAACTCTATTCTTCGAAGGAAAAAGCGCCAGTCGAGACCACAAAGTAACGGAAACGCTGTACCGTGTTAACGACACACACAAATTCTACAAGTTTTACCGAATTCTCAACAGCTGAACGTTGCTGTCGTCCGAGTATCAGGGACACCCTCGAGTCCCTTCGAATCTCGGAGAGGGTTACGGCAAGGTGATGGATTGTCGTGTTATTTTAACATTGCACTGGAGGGTGTGATTCAAAGAGCTGGGATAGACACGAGTGGCACGATCTTCAGGAAGTCTGTCCAACTATTTGGCTTCGCCGAGGACGTTGATATCGTAGCACGTAACTTTGAGAAGATGGCGGAAACGTACATCAGACTTAAGGCTGAAGCTGGTAGGATTGGGCTTGTGATTAATGCGTTGAAAACAAAATACATGAAGGGAAGAGGCTCCTAGCACGAGTTCAGATCGACGGTGATGAAATCGAGGTAGTTGACGAGTTCGTGTATCTGCGCTCAATGGTGACTGCCGATAACGACACCAGCAGAAAAATAAAAAGGCACATTATGACTGGCAATCGTGCCTTCTTTGGACTCCGAAGGACGCTCAGATCGAACAATGTTCGCCGAACCACAAAGTTGACCATCTTCCAGACATTAATAAGACCGGTAGTTCTCTACGGCCACGAAACAACGGAAGGTGCTGCGTACCATCTACGGTGGAGTGCAGATGGAAGACGGAACGTGGAAGAGGCAAATGAACCATGAATTCCGCCAGTTGCTGGGAGAACCTCCCATCGTACACATCGCAAAAATCGGTCGACTATGATGGGCTGGGCATGTCGTAAGAATGTCGGATGACAGCCTTGTGAAAATGGTTCTCGAAAACGAACCGACAGGTACAAGAAGAAGAGGCGCGCAACGAGCAAGGTGTATCCATCCAGTAGAAGGTGACCTGCGGACCCTCCGCAGACAGCGTGGCTGGCGAGTGACAGCCATGGACCGTATAGAATGGAGACAACTTCTGTGTACAGCAGAGGCCACGCTGGCCTTAGTCTGATTGGTAAGGTAAGGTACCTATACCATCCGTGTATTTGGTCAGTCTGTTGAGGATTACCATCTCGAGCACTTTACCCGCTGTATCCAATAGACATATAGGTCTATATGCCGATGGATCTCCTGGTGGCTTTCCTGTCTTTGGTAGAAACACTAGCGTCTGAATTTGCACCACGGCGCTCGGAAAGACGCCCTCGTTCAGACACCTTTGCATCACCACTCTGAACATGTCAGGTCCAGCAAGATAGCCGCCTTGATGGCCAGGTTCGGAATACCATCTGGTCCCGGCGCTTTGTTCACCTTTAACGGATTTGCTATAGCAATGAGTTCCTCGTTCGTTACCGTCGCCTCGTCGCTGGTCCCCGTTGTACCGTTGTCAATGCCCACGTGGTCACGGTTGTTCGGTGAGCCGTTCACCCTTTCATCGCTATGACAGCGTTAAGGTCGAGGATACTGGAACGCTGGTCATGGGACAAATCTACGGCGGCGGGGGGCCATGGACTCGGGCGTGCCTCGGAAAGCCTGTAAACCTGCAGCAACTCTGATGAACGCTCGGTTGGAGCCACTGATCCTCTGATTTTGGCCATTACTACCCGGTAGGCGTCACCCCACAGATTAGTATTGACCTTTTGACACAGGCCCTCAAAGCAGGCTCGCTTGCTAGCCTTTATCTCCCTCTTCAAAGTGGCCTTAACGGCGACTAACGTTCCTCTACGCTCGATTCTCTCGGCCTCCGTCCGCACTCTTTGTAACCTCCTTCTAGCGTGGAGGCATGTTCTTTGGAGGTCGGCAATTGTCTCTGTGCACCAATAAACGGCAACCTTCTATCCCTAGGGTTGACCTTACTAGGCATAGTTGCGTCGGATGCTCGAGTAAGTAGTGCTACGAGTTGGTCACTGCAAGGGCCCTGGGTTACGCTCAATCTCTGTTCCCGCTCAAGCACCTCTTTAAATACTTCCTTATCGAAGTACGAAATCCTCCATCTGCAAGCGAACGGAGTGGGTGCCCCCCCAGCAAACACAGACTCGTATATAATAGCGGATATAAGTACAAAGTGGAGGCGCTAAACGTACATGCGTCTATTTGGCTACATGAAAAGTGTACGTATATCGCCCTCATTTTGCACTCTTATTCGTATATGATAGATGATCCTGTGTTTGCTGGGTCCTCCCTCTGCGCTCTGCCCAATGCTGTGGATGATGCTATAGTGAACCACCAGGTGGTTGCTATGAGTGTAGCCATCCTCCGCTCTCCAGTTGTTCAACAGCTCAGGAGTGCAGAACGTCACATCGATAATCGACAGCTCTCCGTTTCTATGGTAGGTACTTTTAGTACCATTAGCGACTTTGCTATAATAATAAGTTCATCATTCGTACCCGTTGACTCGTCCTTTTCGTCCGAAGCGCCGTTATCATCACCCACGTGATTGCGGATGTTCAACATCGCTGACCATCCTTCCACCGTCATGACAGCGTTATAGTCTGGGATACTTGAATGCTTGTCATGATACGATTCTGCGGTCCCCCTCCAGTAACTCTAGCGATTGCTCAGTTGGAGCTGCTCGACTTCCTAGGCATGGTTGCATCGCACAAGTTTGTTACAAGTTGATCACCGCACCGGTCTTGAGTTTCACTCATGTTCTGTTCCCTCTGAAGCACCTCTCTAAATACTTTTCATCGAAGTATGATGCCCTCCGCGAGTGAATGAAGTGGGCGCGCTACTTAGTATTTTGGACGATACTATACCGAACCGCTAGGTGAACGCTATGAGTGCAGCCATCCTCCAACTTAATGTTGTTCGACAAGCCAGAACTGCAATGACGTTGGACACGCTTCGGAGTCTTCTGCACTTTGTACGTATCCAGTCTCTCTCGGTCCTTGGCTCTCTGAACGAAATACTTGGACAGATTCAATTCCACTTAAACGGGATTCCACTTAAACGTTTTCTCGACACGCTTGTGATCCTGATCACTAATAGAACATCCATTCTGTCCGCATTTCTTCTTCCGTTCGATGCTCAGAGTTTCGTTTCGTTTAATCACACGACTCACCGTTGACTGCATGATTCCGAGTAGCTTTCCAATGTCCCGATGAGAGAGTTGAGGATTTTCCAGTTGCTAGCGCAAAATAAATTCGCGACGTTGCTTCTCGGTTGACGCCATTTTTTCCAATTTTCGAAAAACTGACAGTGATAAAAATGCAACAACAAAAAAACACTCTAAACTACTCCTACTCAAATTTTCCAGAGGAAATACCAACACACAGATCCGTTGCAACTCAGCTTTTCGAACGGTAGCCTGGTGACTCTTCGCACAGTGGCTTTCGGTTTACTTCCGAGCAATGAATCAATGTTTGAATTGAATATTTTCTGTCGAATACTGAACAACATGTTTGTTTTCGCGAGATCGACGGAGCAAAAGAAAAACATGTCAATTCAAAAGCGCGGCTTGCTGGGATCTCGAGTTGGTGTACTCAAAAATGTTATTCACAAAATGCTAAGTTCGAAACAAGGAACTGCATCAAAACTTCCAACACTGCGGAACAAAGACATCTTGCGCAATTTGCTTGTGCAGTGAGCGATGGGCATTATTATATGATCAAATTTCGATTTTCATACCCTTTAACAGTTTTCACGGAGATATGACCTGGCTCAACCGCTTCAGTTAGGCCCTCACGTTCTGGGAAGTATCTTCATCTCCGCTTCTATTTTCAATTTCACCAGAATTGATCGAGCCATATTGATTGACAGTTGAAATCCTTTCAATCCAATCGATTTGCTTGAAGGAGAAAAGAGAAAAAAAAGAAAACAAGATATTAACATACGAAAAACATATACCAGCCGGCGGCGATGACAGCGGACGGTTTTTTGGATGGCAAGTCCCACATGACCACCCTCGTGGTAGGGCAAGCCGAAATGGGTTGCGATTCACAGTGAAAGCCCATCAAGATTTGCATAAATTTGAATAGATAACGAGAATAAACACGTGTTGTATTTATTTTCGCAAACCACACACAGCACGCGTGAGTTGGGCGGTTGTTTGGCGCACAGATATACGAATGGAATCCCAGCAGCAGGATACCTTATTTTATGTCCGAAACTTCGTCAATCAGGAAGAGTGCATTGCGTGTTTACATGTGGCTGTCGATTAAAATTCAATGTTTTCTTTTGCATTCCCTGCGGACGCGAGTACTCTACTGGGCTATTTCAATGGTTGCGAAACAGCTGATTTATCCCCACTGCCGAGCTGTTTTAATTATTGAAAAACAACAAAAGCAATACCTTAAGCGATGACAAAAATTTACTTGAATTGCTCTATCGAATGTTTGCAAATTTGTACAGATAACATCCACAGCGATATCCCAAGAACAGAACCAACAGAAGTCCGTTGCTGATACACCTCCTTATGAGGCTACCGTTTCAATTGATTTGCAAACACTCTGATCACGACCGGTGCATCTTTCGCCAAAGGAATCAACCTATCAATCATTCAGCAGCGCACTCGGTTTGATACCGAAATCCCGGGAACCAATCAATGCCGTCCGTTGATTGAAAAGTTTGCTACACAAATCCATTCCAAACTCAATTTCCGAGCATTGCGTAGCTGGTCAATTGCCGTTCTTTTCAATCTGAGCAAATTTCCCTGCGGACTTTGAATCATCGTGCAGCAGGTATGGCGTCCTCGTCGTCGTCGAAGGCGTCTTGATGCTTTTGCAAACGAAGTGCGATTAGTTTTTGATTCGAGAAATGGAAAACTTTGTCCGGCTTGAGAGTACGAACATCTGCACGAGCCAAAATCTAGGTTAAGTGACTTTCAAATCCGTCATTGAGGAAAGCGAACATCGTCACTGGTGCACCGATTGAAAACCGGGAATGTCCGTGTTTGCTACCCGGTAGCTAAACGAGTCGTTTCCCACAAAAAGGAGCAAAAACTATGAAAGCTGTCATGTTGGATGGGATTCGAAATAAAAAAGAAGAAGATTAAAACCACTCCAACTGTAAATTAAATTACCTCCCGAGCAGGACCTTCTTTTCTGGATTTTTCCCTTAACCTCCCTAACCCATAAACGCTGGAAGCATCTCAGAAGGATGTCGCTCCATTTGAGCCGACCGTCCGAATTACTTCCACGGTATTAAGGACATAAAAAAGCCCAATAAATTTATGTTGTTCACCATCAAACAAATGCGGACGGGGAATTGGTTAATTGATTCCACTTTCCATCCGATGCAAGCCGCCACCAGAGAAAGGTCCCTTCGAACAAGGGATGCTGGAAATGGAAAAAGTTTTCCTTTTTTTGAAATGCTCTGACGGGAGGCTCGGTTGGTGTGAAATCCTATTGCTACACGCCACCCGAGGCTAGATTTATGTGGTTTAAATTTAATTACGCGAAAGTGGCCAAATTGAGAGAGTGCCTCGGGAATTGACCTTTCCTTTTATCATTTGGACGGTGTCGTAGATTAAATTTCTGAGATCAGTAATGGATGGCTATCGACCGAATAAGGAGTAACACTCTTTGGGCCACAATAAGTTGTAGAAACTCGGAAAACGCTAGATTCTTCAATTTTATTTATTTGGGCTCAATCGAATCAACTTAACGTGAATAGCTGCTCATGTATTTTCCTATCTTTTATCGCTCTCGCAAACTCATTGCTATTCAAATTGATAAACTCGATTGTTAGGAATGAACATCGAATCGAACTCTATCAGATTGCTCACAGCAAGTAAGCTACAAACGATGTGATTTCATTATCTAGTACCTACTCTGGTTATATCAATTTAAATGTTGAAGTATGGTCATCAAGAATGATTCAGCCTAAGCCCTTAACAGAGGTAAGTTCTCTTTTTTTTCAAATTGCATCAATGATCTTAAAAATCTCGTTAGTGGAAACAGCAAGTTGAAATATGGAAAAAAAAAAACTTAATGTACACTAGCAGTCAGCATAGTGTGCATTGAACATTGAAAATTTTCAACTTGTTCTCACATTTAAAAATTATTCATGGGCTCGGTTAAACATTTTGCTGAATTCAGTCGGCATTTTAAAATTTAACTGATAACCCGGCAAAAATCGAACGGTGCCGAGTCTCAGCATCACTTGAAACTAAAACACAAAGAGCCGACCACTAACGTTAACGTAACATCAACCGACCTCAGTAGCCTATCATGCCGAAATGTCGATTTCGGCAGTGTTGTAAGCTGTGACTCGAATTTTTATCTGTCAACCGCCATGCGCCATATTATTTTCGTTGGCAAGAGGAGTAAATCGTATGTAGTGTGTGGAAAGCGTAGCCTGACAGGGAAGGGGGGGTTTGCTTCTGCAAACCTGAGCGTCTGTTCTCCAGGAGGAGGGTCTCACAACAGCGTCTCCCAAGTAACATTGCCAAAACCATCTACCTTTATTAGGTTTTACTAAAGTTTTATGAAAGCCACTAGAAATCAATTCGGTTTTATTATGGCAGTAAGAGATGTCAATAGGTTTCAAATTTAAGTCAAGTTTATAAGAACCTACACAGTTTCTTAACAACGATCTTAAAACCTTGACTTCTAAAATTCCTTTTACTCCTATCATAGGTTTTATTTTGACTTTGAAAACTCATAAAATGCTGTTTTGAAATGCCATTTTAGGACTCATTCATATTATCTTATTATGGTCAATTGAAAAAGCATTTTAAAACCATTTTGCCTCCAGTAAATGCATTAAACGGCTAATTGGCGTTGAGGAAAGCTACCAAGCGACCAGTTAGTTTTATAGTAGCCATTGCTAAGATAAATTGGCTTTTTGGCAAAACTGTAATTTCTTGCAATCGCCATATTGAAATATATGAAATAATTGTAATGTGGAAAAATAAATACATCAAAATTCAAATGTAATACAATTGAACTGTAGATCTGAGAAAATCTTCGGTATTCGTTCAGATAACCTTATTGAATTCCATCAATTTTCAGAAGTTTCTTGATTAATTTATCGAATATATTTCTTTCAATTTTGTTTTTGTTGTTGTAAACTCGCATAATTTCAGAGGCGCATTAATTTTCAGCTCTTATCGTGCCAATATTCACCATAAATTTAAATGCGCATATGATTTGGAGCATGATACGCTATTGAAAAACTGAATTTGTTTCATATATTTTACTATCAAACATAATTTCCCGCAACACTTGAGCTTTTTTCTTAGCCATTATTTACTGTTGAATGAATCAGAAGAGCAGAGAATCGAACAAAGCTGAAAAAAACAACCACAATATCGCCGTGAAGTTTGACAATTGTGGCCATTCGGCCCTATACTGGTTTTGATGGCGGCCAATAGGTTTTATAATGGTTCTCAAGTGGTCATAACATCTTTCACTAGAACATTTTCAAAATCTTTATGGTCTTGGAAAGGTTTTATTAATTTGTTTTCACAACCGCCTATAGAGTGGGCCACTTTGTACACATTTCGGCTTTAAAGATGCATAGAGGAGGTGTTGGTGGACAAAACAGTTTTCAATGTAGTTTCATGAACAAAGCCGGGAGGAGTGCTATACTGGTCAATTTGTGTGCTTTACGGACGACATGGACATTATCGCAAGAACATTTGGAACGGTAGCAGAGCTGTACACCCGCACGAAACGCGAAGCAGCAAAGGTCGGACTGGTGGTGAATGCGTCGTAAACAAAGTACATGCTGGTAGGCGGAATCGAACACGACCGGATCCGCCTGGAAAGTAATGCAACGATAGACGGGGATACCTTCGAGGTGGTGGAGGAATTTGTCTATCTCAGATCCTTACTGACGGCTAACAACAATACGAGTCGTAAAATTCAAAGGCACATAATCAGTGGAAGTCGCGCCTACTACGGGCTCCAGAAGAAACTACGGTCTAAAAAGATTCACCCCCGCACCAAATGCACCATGTACAAAACGCTTATAAGACCGGTTGTCCTCTACGGACACGAGACATAGACCATGCTCGAGGAGGACCTGCCAGCACTCAGAGTTTTTGAGTGACGCGTGCTAAGGACGATCTTCGGCGGAGTGCAGGAGAACGGTGTGTGGTGGCGAAGGATGAACCACGAGCTCACTGCACTCTACGGCGAACCCAGCATCCCGAAGGTGGCCAAAGCCAGAAGGATACGGTGGGCAGGGCATGTTGCAAGAATGCCGGACAACAACCCTGCAAAGTTGGGCACGATGGGCAGACCAGGTGGAGCGTGATCTGGCGAGCATTGGGCGTGACTGAGGTTGGAGAGCGGCAGCCGCCAACCGACTATTGTGGCGTACTATTGTTGATTATGTCTTATCCTAAATGTGATGTTGCACAAATAAATGTGCATGTATGTGTGGAAAGGGGAAAAAACATACAGTGTGTCTCACAATAGATGTCACCTTTTTTCAGTCTTGGTTTATTTCAGCTAGGTAATTTTAACAGCGGAATTGATAATATCCGTTTTGAGTGTATTCTTTCGACAGATTATCGCTGAAAAAAACAAGCGATTCTGTTTGTTTATATTTATCAGCTATCATGGAAGCCAAACGAGAGCAAGTTTTAACATTACATTTGTAAAAGCTTAGACCGTGTCAGATATTCAATTGCCTTAAGCAGTTCGGAGAGAGTTAGCATTTTGTTTTTCGTACCTTGAAACGGTTCAAGAAAACTGATAATGTCTTTATTCAACACAAAACAGGTGTCAGACAAACTGCCAGAACGAAAAAAAATGATCAAATGTGTGAGGAAGCGAATAAGACGTAATCCGGCCATATCTGGCCGTAAATTGAGCAAACAATTTCAAATGTCCCCTACTTCAATGAACACGCTCCTAAGATATGATCTGGAATACAAGCCGTACAAGAAACAGCGGGTTCACGGGTTGACGGAGCGTCAAAGCAAGCCAGGGTCGCAAGAAGCAAAACTCTTTTGGCTCGGCAATGCAAGATTTTATTTTCGAATGAAAAGTCCTTCTTCAGAACATTTATAATCAACAAAATGACAAAATTTTGTGTATCCCACTGCCCTGGGATGCATAGTTGACGTAAGCGCCAAGTCGACCAAAATACACTTTTTTGTTTTTTTGCATTCTTTACCCTATAATACATTGCCTCCAAGTAAAACCAAAAGAAGTTTCTTCGAAAAATTGTGAGATAAATTGAAAAGAACGGTTTGGCGTAAGCACCATTTGGTCGCATGAATGACGTCTCTCCACATATTACATCACGAGTGGCTGTAAGCGAAGTTGAATGCACCTGGGAAAGCAGATAAGAGATTACATACATACTTGCCATCTATCGACTTCTGGAAAACACCTGGCCAGTTCCTTACGATCAGTGATACTGTATCCCTCATACTGCCTTTATAGACATCTGGAGTTGAAAATGGGATAGAATTGATGGATTTTTTTCCTTAGCGAGAAAGTGAAAAGGGATGAGCCTGGAATTCTGATATATAATCAAAACCACAGGTAGTAAAATTGCATGAGGAACTAGCAAGTGGATGTTGAAATTGACTTCATCATTTATTGTACACGTTCCGAAAGCTCACAGCATTCCGAGTAATTAAAAGGGCGCCATAACACCACCTTGGCCTTCCTTTGGGTCTTCAAAAGCTCTGCGTGTATGCGTGTAGGATTACAAATCAAGACCATTCTGAAGGTGCCTTGATTCAATTCCCGGTACGGTCCATGAAAATTTACAAGTAAGAAATTTTCTCGACTTCCCTGGACATAGATTATCGTTGTACCGGTCACACAATGATATGAATGCATAAATGGCAACTTTTACATAGAAAGCTCTCAGTGAACAAATGTGGAAGTGCTAAAGGGCGAACACGAAATGATTGCGACACCGAAAATGTCATGCCAATTTTCTTATAATGTTTAGAATCAAACCAAAATGTAAGGGTAGTTTTATACACATATTTACTTCAAAAATCAAAAGAAAAGTCTTTACAGTGTCATCCGGTACCAGTTTCTCAGTTTTTTTTCCATTTTTTTAACATGTCCTTCTCGTCTTTGACTGTCTTCTTGTTCTTCCGAAGTTCCCGCTTCATCATTGCCCAATACTGCTCCACCGGGCGCAGCTCCGGACAGTTTGACGGATTCATGTCCTTTGGAACAAAATGGAAAGAATTGGCCTCATACCACTCCAGGACACTTTTAGAATAGTGGCATGATGCCAAATCTGGCCAAAAATAGCGGAGCTTCGTCGTGCTGCTGCAAGAACGGCAAAAGGCGCTTCTTGAGGCACTCAGATTTGTAGATCTCGCCATTTACTGTGCCCTTTGTCACGAAAGGCTCACTCCTCAGTCCGCAAGAGCAGATGGCCTGCCAAATGAGATATTTGGAGGCGAACTCCGACATTTTCTTCTTCTTAAATTTGTCGTCCCTATAGAACTTGCTCTTGCCGGTGAAAAACTCCTACCCCGGAATTTGCTTAAAATCGGCTTTTATATACGTTTCGTCGTCCATCACACAGCAGCCATATTTTGTCAGCATCTTCTCGTAGAGCTTCCGTGCCCGAGTTTTAGCTGTCGATTGTTGCCGCTCATCGCGGTTTGGGAAGTTCTGTACCTTGTATGTATGTAGTCCAGCTCTCTTCTTTGCATTCTGGACGTAGCTCTGCGACATGCCGATCTTTTTAGTCAAATCACGGCTTGAGACGTTGGGATTTGCTTTAATCATCTGCTTCACCTTTCCCTCCGTCTTTTTGTTCTTTGGTCCCGGTTTTTTCCAGCTCCTTTGCCGTGGTCCAACGTCAACCGCTCCTGGAACCGCTTCAACACTCTGGAGACGGTTGAATGGTGAATGTTCAACATTTTTCCCAACTGCCGGTGAAACAGGTCAGGAAATTCCAGGTGTTTGGAAAGAATTTGTTCTCTCAACTCGCGTTGGTTCACCTCCATTTTCGTTGAATCGAAAAACACGACTTCGAGTTTGACAGCATGTTAACAATACAGATCAATGAGAAAGTGTGCAAAATTTGGTTGATTTTTACCCAATGGTAAAAAAGTTATGCCCTGTTGAATGTGTCGCAATAATTTCGTGTTCGCCCTTTAGGCGAAAAATACTTCTTTGAATGATTCCATTATAGAAAGCTGGACCACCTAGAGTCATAAAATGAGATATAAGTAATTCACAACGACTGATATGCATAAAAGGTCACCTTTTGAAGATCAACAGAGAAAACCGACTGGTTGATTTTCGCATTTGACCGATCGCCATCATATTCATTTCGCCCAGCAATCGCTCGTGATACGTGATCCTTCCAACTCAAACACAACTCGCATTGAACTTCGTTCGTTGTTGATGTTCCCTGATCAGAATCATCAGCTTTAGCAGAGTGCCCTGTCTGCTTTTCGTGACCAAGATGGGCTTGACAATGTTCGCACTCTTCATACCTCAGTTGGGTAAATTTTATGTTCAGCTCTCTCAACACCTTACAGTAGAGACTGGAACATTTTCTGGACTGATAAGTGTGATGGTAGATATCGTCAAAATCAAATGGGAGCTTTGCTGGGTGAAACTTTTCATTGGTATTCGTGAAGCCAATCGGCGAGGGCCTAATGTACGACAAATTATTCAGAACAGAGCAGCCTGGTTTTTACGCCAAATTATGAGAATAAACGTTCAATAATATGCCTGTTTATTCGCATAAGTTGGCGTATGCATTTTAGAGATCGCAGCAAGCGCTGCTCACGGACGGTTGAGTTTTGCTTGAGCTGTCACGTTTTTTTTCTGTTTGTTGAAAATCGATATATGTGAATTTGAAAAATTGTGAATACGGCTTCGGTAGTTCCAATTTGGTTTCGAAAATAGTGAATTTGGTTTCGGAAAGTTTTTCGGCGGTGATTGCTGTTGGGGGTGGAATTTCAGAATTTCAGAAAATCCCGGTGTGATAATTTCATAAAATCTACGTTTCGCGTTGTTTTCGAGTTGTCGTGGGGCGTATTGCTTAGGTGCCATTTGCTTTTGCAAACGTGAACGTGAAGAAATTAAGAATTGTGCTACTGTTTCCGCAAGTGGTGCTGCCATGGCTTGTAGTATATTTTCAGCAAAACTGGAGTTGGATATTTCCTGGCATTGGAGTCATGATGCTCGTAGAATTTGTACGAGTGGATTTCCGTACAATTCCGAATCGGGATGAGGACCAACGAAACGTCATTAAGATAAGTAAACGTTCGTTAAATGTTTAACATTATATTGAATTTATTTTCCCATTACTTCATGTTAATGTTTCTATCGTTGCCATAGATACGCATTGCCGTTATTTTTCTCCTTGATCCGCGGAATATTTAAAAATATATTCCTCTTGCAAAATATTAGTAACCCAGCATTATAGGTTGTTCATCTTGTTTAATCATCTTGTTTTATTTCAAAAATTTGGTTGATCCTTTCGTTTCGCTTTCCTTAAAACTTTGCTTTCTTTTTGGTTCAACTGCTTTGGTGACATTGGAGATGACGAGTTTCTCTTAGCCGGGAGACTTCACGCCAGCCGGATATATTATTCGTATGCTAGAGACACTTGGCAGGAGTCTCATGTTTCCAGGTGGGTTAACAAGTATAAAGGAGTATTCTCTTTGCACAGTGCTTTGTCCGGTAGGTATTTTTTTGATTTTTATTTTTATTTTTTGGGTTGGAACAAAATAATTAGTTACACTATGTGACTTTGTCAACCCGTTGTCAACGTTATTTGAAAATCCTTTTATGTAGTGCACAGAAAAAGTTGGTCGTTGACTATTGGATTCAATGAAAATTTTTTCGAGGAAAACTACCCAGGTTATGCGAATACTTACCACCGTGGCGAGCACGATAATAGCTTGTAGAGAACTATTTTGTCTGTTAACAATTTATCTAATTTCTATTGTATATTCTTCCATTGCTCCTCACATTATATTATATTATATTATATTAGCTTATTAGCTCAGCGTGCTCAGTTGAATGATGATTGTTCACCAAAACCTTGTGAAAGGAGATAGGAGCTACCTGCCAAGAATTAGAGTCTCATCTCAGCAATAACCTTCATTTTTGTTAATATTTCAGCATTGCATAATAAAATATTCACATGTTTTATTCGTATAGTATTCGAAGTAACATATCATTTGTAAAAGCGGATTCGTAGGGGATACCATTACATTTGCGTGGAATAACCGAAGTCCGAGAATATATTTGATTGACGGAACATACTATTCTACTGTACGTCACAAATGATATCCTACCATTATATATATATTGTTCAAAATTTAGGTATTTGCAGATTTCTGTTATGTACAATTTCAGGTAAATGGGGTCATACAAATATGTAAGATTTCTATGATATTTGACTTGAAATGATACAGAGCGTGTGAACCGGTGTGTCCATGCATCCTTCCTCACCTGTAGATTCGTGGATTGCGTTGAGGTTCAGGTTTATTCGTTTGATTCCAGCTCGTTCTAAGAAATCTTCTTTTCAGTTGATGCAGACAGAAAAATAATTGGACATAATCTAGCCCAGTTGTTTCCAGAACCCTTTCTTTTACTTGCTGCGTTTGTATTGGATTAGACTAAATTAGATCAGTGACCAACCAGTGGGTGTCAGATATATGTAATATCTACAAACATCTATAACCTAATATTTCTAGATCTTAATGGTTAGTAGTATTGTAGTTCCAACGGCTGAGGTATTTCGATGAGAGGGTGATCAAATACGTTGCAGATAAAAATTCTGTAATAATTACTTATCTTTCTCATATTATTATTATTAAATAATTTATTAACTAACTATTCAAAAATCTAATTATGATCATATATTAGAATCATTGCAGAACCTATGAGATAGACTACAAATGATAATAGGGTGCAATGAAACGGAACAGCACATCGACATTTTAGATATAGTATATCTTAAATGTCGATGTGCTGTTCCATTCACATAATGTATAATTTCAGATCATCCATAGAGTTCCTGAGTCTCAAAAAAAAATATCTCGTGGCTACGATACATTTTACAAACTTTCAGGTTCATAATGGATACGCAAATCCTTCTACAATTGCAGCAGAAAAACAATCTGTAGACATGTGTAGTTGTTATTATCATTTTACATTATAATATTCCTGCAGTAAATTGTATATACTATTCCATATGAAACTGCATATTGATTTTACATTTATATTATTATCAAGCCATTTTTACCATTCTTGCATTTTTAGGATTTATTTCAATATTATTTTATTATTCTTACCTCGGAGCGTATGGTACGGTATGTCCACGCATCCTTCATCCCCTGTAGATTCACAAAATGTTTTGGGGTTCAAATGTATTCATTTGAATCCAAACCATTTACAGAATCATCTTTTGCGGTTAATGCAACGCAGTAGGCCTAGCCGCTTTGACGCTTGTATCATATCTCGGATATGCTGCAAGCATCAATATTGACAAAAAAAATAATTGGGCGTAATCTAACCCAATTATTTCCAGGATGCTTTCTCGTACTGGCTGCGGTTGTATTAGATTAGATTAGATTAGATTAGATTAGATAAGTTGGCGTATGCATTTTAAAGATGATTCGAAAATGAAACTATTCTAATTATCTTGCTGGCCCACTTTTATTAGTAAAACTTCATCAAATGGAGCAGAACATTTGATCCACAGTTGACTGGTATACATTTGCATTTTTCGGCTTAAAACCAGAAAAAACGCGTTTTCTCAACAATTATACCGATGGTGGATTACGTCAATGCCCGTGCAGCCGTGTTCTGCGGCTGTTTGATTCGAAGTTATGTAGAAATTCCTTTCTCGTTCTGTTTGGCAGCCTGAGTTACCTCCGCTAAGGTGCTCCTTGAACCTTAGCAGCAACGGAAAATCACGACATAACGACGAATGACATCCCCCAATGGCCCGGACTACATCTACACCCTGGAAATTGAACGTCGCAGAAAGCTTGAAATAAACAAACAACAGAACACAAATCTACTAAACAAGACCGAGAAATGGTTCACATGGCTCTTCAACTTACTACCCAAACGACATCAAACCCGACGAAGCGGAGCACCCGCTGCTACACAATAAGTATGTTAGGTATAAATGAAAGAAGCGAATTAGATATTAAGTACACTTGTTTTTGACTCAGGATAGGTATAGACAAACTAATAATATGATAGGTATAAACAACATAATGATAGGTAAACGTTTTGTATTTAGAAAATAGTATATAAGTTAATAGCCTTTGGCTCGTGGATACGTTTTTAAAAAGAAACTTCTATTCAACTTAACTGCTAATACAAGACTGACTTTATTTCTTACTCATTAAAATAAGCTAAGCTAGATCTATGGTCCCTACCAAGGCGCACGGCTGTGTCACGTTCTGCTGACACTCCAATCCGTCGTCGTCGTTCTCGATGAATACAATCGATCAATGGACTTCGGTCTAGTAAAGTGCTGATTATGTGCACCGAGTGTGCACCGAACACTGCTGGTTCAATGGCATCGCTGTTCTAGATATGGAGCGATGCATGTTGCTGATGTTATGATATTTTCGGTAAGCCAACGGAAATGATGATGCGACGCTCTGTTGGTGAATTGGACGATTGTTGGTCTCTTCGTCCGGACTATGAACCTGGTCTATGCTGATGTAGCGATATCGGCATATTCAGAACGTGAAACGTGGTTGAGGTTTTGGAGCCATGCTCTTGTCTTCGAATGTGACGGGAGATATATTTGATAGCTGCTCTCCCCCTATGGAGGTCGTCCCGACGAATCTTATATGTTTCTGAATCATTTGATCTGTGAAAAGAAGATGGGATGTTTTCCGGTGTTAACCAATAAGTTTTACACCTCTTTTGATCCGGTGCAAGTTTCCTTTCAGGGTCAGATTATCAGTTCCGATAATCAAAACCGCGAGTACGGATAGTATTCCGGATCGTCGTGTGCTGAAGCATGATGTATGGTCTCTTCTGTGAGTTTTCCCTATGTGGTTCCGGTTTTCGATCCGGAGGAGGTTGACTTGATGCAGGTTTGGTTTGCTGAAGATCGTCGTCGGTTGAAAGTTGATTCCGAATGTTGGAATAATTTGTGATATCATGGTTGTCTCTAGTCCTTTCGTCATCATACTTGGCTCCGTTGGTTGTGATAGCGATCCCTGATCGGTGGCAAGCAGAGTTCCTGTGAGTTTCCCGCGCTTGGATATTAATGCACGCTTTGAGTTAAGTTGAACTGGTTGGATGGCGTTTCATTTATAACCAAGGTGTGTCCATTGATTGATTTGATGTCCATCTCGTCTTTTTGCTCTATGTAAGGGCAAGATGCATTAGTTCCTCGGAGAGCGTTGTTGATACAGCCGTTCTTTATGTTGAAAGTAAGCTCCTGTATTTGCAAATTCTATAATTCTCTATTATTGGGCAAAGGATTATTTATACCTAACGTTATTGATTCGCTCTGAACGACTAATTTGAACTGAGTTAATGTTCTTTATGTCTATTTGGAATAGTTACAATCTTTATGTAATCAAAGTTCCCTGGTAGAAAAA
>JASCZW010003009.1:0-55063 GCA_034211315.2 Aedes japonicus
AAAAAAAAACATCTCTAGTAGTTTACAGGCAGCGATACATTAGCTGTTTTTTTATGAGAAGATATACCTGACATACGTTATAGCTGCTATTTGTCTACCTACCTCATACAATATGTGTTACTTTCATCGCTACATCACTGAACTGTTCGGAGTGTAGTTTTCACATACTACACCCGACCTCTAACATCGTTGGAGCTTGGCAAAATAGTCAGCAGTTCGGTTAATATGCTTCTTCTATATGACCCTCCGCATAATTTCATCATCTGTCCATTTCACACTTGTCGCCCTGCGACATCTATCTCGCTGTTACTTTCATCGCTTTAGCAAATTCGCTCCCTTCATTCTCTGAGCGGCCCGACCGATACAGCCATAAAACAATTATAAATATATTGATTGCAATATTAAAACAATAGTGCTATTTATCTTGTTCTTTTCAAATGAGTCTTCTTATCATCCTGATATCAAAAGAAAAGAGGACATTAGAGTAATGTGAACGTTATAATATGAAGATCTTGGAAAATTTATCATTTCTGGTGGAAATCTCGATTAACTTAAGAAAAGAGCGAATTTTCTGAGGTTTTTTCATTCTATTGATAAAATCCGAAAAATCTCGAAAACGGTTGCGTTCAGGTGATTTATCACTATAATCATTATTGTTTTCAATGATCTCCAAAACCATATTGTATAATTAATTTTCATTTATAATAATGAATAACCAAAATTTGAAATATGCACCAAAGTTCACTCTTCGGAAAACTTTTTATTTTAAGAACGTCCATCCTAGAGTTTTTTTCAAAACGTGTCTTTTTTCTCAAATTTCCACAAAACAAATTTGAAAAATATTAAAAATATGTTTTTTTTATATTTGATTTTTAGTATTTATTTTCGATTTTTCTTTATGAAAAAAATTTTTTTTCAGTGTACATTTTTTTACTAAGCCTTTTTAGTTCTCTACAACTCCCCCATATAAAGTTTTCTCTAAATGTAATGGTTTTTGAACTACGATTTTTCAAGTAAAATGTTGGAAAAAAACAAACACCCATCTCAAAAGTTACTCTTGAATCCAAATAATCTTAACACCAGTGGATTTTTTTTTAAACATACCGAAGACGTGTACCAAGTTTCATCAAAATCGAAGATAGTTGAGTTTGGTGACCGACCGATTTGGCGTGGAATCAGTCAGTTCATATATATATATATGGTGACTTTAGCCAACGCTATGTTGATTTTATTGCTGACATTGATGATAATTGGAGAAAAAAAAGAGACGCTTAATTTCATTTTTGACAAAATTGCTGATTTAGGACTTCATCAAATAAACCATGTAAAAATTCAACAGAACTATTATTTAGACTTTCTGTTGACAAATATTTTCGATGGCTTCTGTTTTATTGAATCATTACGCCTGATTTCGGACTCGAGGAAGTTCTTGACTATAAATCAGCTAATTATGGTAACATAAGAAGCAAACTTAACTAAATTGATTGGCAAACAGTATTTAAGAATGAAGCTAATTTTTTTTTTATTAATCATTTATTTGTACAGGCTCAATCGAATCAACTTTACATAGCCAAGTTTTCATATTTGTATACATCATGTATCTTAAATCTAAAGTTAGGGGGATAGAGCCGATTACTCGCGGCCGTCTCGAGGTTAATAGGAATTACAATTTAACGGATAGGGAGATGGGTGGGAATTTAAAGTATGGTTTACATAACACATTTGTTTCATATTCTAAATTGTCAAAAAACTTAAAACTATACAACTTTTGGTTTTCTTTTTATTCGAACATTTTTGAAAAAGAAAAAAAACACACGAACACAGAAAAAAAACTTATACTAAACATACATGTTAAACTAACTACAATCTAAGGCTAATGTTAGCCAAAAACACATAAATGAGTTTCATAAACTCCAGATCACGTACAGCCAAAACATCTCGAACCGGTACATTGGGTTGTCTACCTCGAGCCCTAAGGGAATCATAAAGCTCAGATCTGACTCCACGATGCTCAGCACATGACCAAACAATGTGATCTGCGTCCTGATAGCTTTGTCCACATTCACAGAGATTGCTGTCGCTCAGTCCAACACGGAATAAATGAGCGTTCAAAGAATAATGATTGGACATGAGGCGAGACATGACACGAATGAAGTCTCGTCCCACATCCATCCCCTCAAACCAAGATTTCTTCGACACCTTTGGGATGATAGAATATTGCCAGCGCCCCAAATCTCCTTTACTCCATTTATACTGCCAGCTGACGAGTGACTGTTGACGAGAAATAGTAAAAAATTCATCAAAGGCGATTTGTCGATCATAAATATCGCCTTCTATAGCGCCCACCTTTGCAAGCGAGTCCGCTCTCTCATTGCCCGGAATTGAACAATGAGAAGGACCCATACAAAGGTGATGATAAAATTACGCGAAGATAAAGCACTTAGAAGCATAAGAAAATACGAGGAGTGCTTTACCGGCCTCAAGGAGCGAATAGCCTCTATAGAACTGAGACTATCCGTAAAAATGAAATACTGATCCGGTGTTAGTGAGGCAACAATTTCTAGCGTGAAGTGTATTGCCGCTAATTTAGCGACATATACGGAACAAGGAGCATGAAGTTTAGGATTGGCGCTATAAATATCATTAAATATACCAAAGCCTGCTGACTCCTCTATCAAAGATCCGTCAGTGAAGAACGATTTAGTGGAATCAACTTGGCCAAACTTTGCAGCAAATATTACCGGAGCAATCATAGGACGATGATTCTCTGGGATTCCATGAAGCTGGATAAATCAAAATGAACCGAACTGCCGAAGTCGGAAAAGTAAACACGATTGGGAATATTTGGCGAAGGGCTGACATCCTGTGTTATGTACAAATGGTACAAAGTCATGAAACGAGTTTGAGAATTGAACTCAAGGAGCTTCTCAAAGTTTTCGATTACCTGAGGGTTCATAACTTCACACCTGGTGAGGAGCCGGAGAGATAATTCTGTAAACCGATCCGAGAGTGGCAACATGCCAGCCAGCACTTCAAGACTCATGGTGTGAGTCGAGTGCATGCAACCTAACGCGATACGAAGACACCGATACTGAATACGTTCCAGTTTGATGATGTGCGACCGAGCCGCTGACTGAAAACAAAAACTACCGTATTCCATAACCGACAAAATCGTTGTCCGGTACAACGTTAGAAGATCTTGTGGATGCGCTCCCCACCAGGTCCCGGTAATTGTGCTGAGAAAGTTGATCCTTGGCTGGCACTTTCGCTTCACATACTCAATATGGGATCTCCAGGTGCACTTAGAATCGAACCAGACCCCAAAATATTTAAATGACATAGAATGAGTTATCGGTGTGCCTCAAATTTGAAGCTTCGGTTGTGCAGGGTTATGCTTCCTAGAAAAAACTACCAACTCAGTTTTCTCCGTAGAGAATTCGATACCTAGCTCTAGAGCCCAAGTAGACAAATTGTCTAAGGTATCCTGTAAGGGTCCTTGCAGATCGACCCCATTGGGTCCCGTGACAGACACTACGCCGTCATCTGCAAGTTGTCTCAACGTACAGTTGTGACTTAGACAACCGTCAATGTCTTTGACATAAAAGTTATACAAAAGGGGGCTTAAACATGATCCCTGGGGGAGACCCATGTAGCTAAATCGGGAAGCTGTGGAGGTTCCATGAGAGAAGCTCGTATGTTTCTCTGACAGCAAGTTGGACAAAAAAATATTCATTAATGGTGAAAAGCCACTAGCGTGGAGTTTATCTGAAAGAACTTCAACAGATACTGAATCAAAAGCCCCCTTTATGTCCAAGAATACAGAAGCCATTTGCTCTTTTTTAGCAAATGCTAACTGAATATCTGTGGAAAGCAACGCGAGACAGTCGTTCGTTCCCTTACCCCTACGGAAACCATATTGAGTATCTGAAAGAAGGTTGTTCGTCTCAACCCATTTGTCCAGACGGAAAAGGATCATTTTCTCCAACAACTTTCGAATACAAGATATCATCGCGATGGGTCGATAGGAGTTGTGGTCGGACGCGGGCTTACCTATCAGCCCCTGGAGCCGTATTGCCACACGAGAGGAGTGCGAGAGAGAACTCCACCATTGAAAAGGGTTGGCTGATCTCATCTATCGAATTCGTGTTTTCGCGAGGAATCATCCGTGCCGGCACAGAATCTGGACAGACTTTTCGCGCGAACTTGAGGATCCATTGGTCCGAGTACTCCTCGCTCTCGTTGTTCGTAGTTCGGTTACGCAACCCTCGCGCCGTGTTCCATAGAGTACTCATCGACGTTTCGCGCGATAGCCCGTTCACAAATTTTCGCCAGTATCCGCATTTCTTGGCCTTGATGAGGCTCTTAAGCTCGCGTTCGAGAGCCGTGTATACTTCGAAGTGCTCAGGTGTTCCACGTCTACGGAAAACTTTAAACGCGTCGGACTTTTTACGGTAAACCTCGGTGCATTGCTGATCCCACCATGGAGAAGGAGGTTTCCTGCGAGATGACGTTCCTGGAACTGGTCGAGTTTGAGCTTGAAGCGCGCTGTCTAAGATCAGGTTGGAGAGGAAGTTATACTCTTCCAGCGGTGAAAGCCTTTCTACCGTCGTTACGGCTTCATCTACTGCTGTCCTAAACTTTGTCCAATCGATGTAACGAGTAAGGTCATACGCGACGTTGACAGATTTCGACGGATTGAACCCGGTGGCAACCGAAATTTGTATGGGCAAGTGATCACTACCGTGGGGATCTTGAATCACATTCCATGTGCAATCCAACGATAATGAATTCGAACAAAGTGTGAGGTCTAATCTACTGCCAACTGAGGATGTACCAGCCAAACATGTTACTTCTCCATTGTTAAGTACTGTCATATTGAAGTTGTCACAGAGGTCATATATCAAAGAAGACCGGTTGTCATCGTACAGTTCTCCCCAGCCTGTACCGTGAGAGTTAAAATCTCCCATGACCAACCGCGGAGCAGGAAGAACCGATCAAACATCTGAGAGTTGTTTTCGGTTAATGGAGGCTCTTGGAGGAATATAAACGGAAGCAATGCAAAGGCTTTTATTTTTAATAACAGCCTGACATGCGACAACTTCAATACCTGGAATTGGAGGAAAATTCACTCTATAGAAGGAGTAGCACTTTTTGATCCCCAAAAGTACCCCCCCCCTCCACGCGAATCCCCACGATCAAGTCGAATAATATTGAAATCATGAATTGGAAGATCGATTTCAGAAGAGAGCCATGTTTCACAAAGAGCGCATGCATCACAACCGGTAGTGTGAGCTAAAAATTTGAAAGATTCCAATTTAGGAATCAAACTTCGACAATTCCACTGTAGAACAGTGATCAAATCCTCGACCTCATTTGGAAAATTATCCATCGAAGGAAATGATAGCTGCAAGGAGGGGCCACTTTAATGTTAATTTCTTCAAAAAAGTCTTCACTGTTGGAAGCATTGCCATAACAATGCTTTTGAGAGGGTCAGAAATTTCGAGGTACTTAAAGATACCTTCGGCAATGTCATCAAATGAGAACAGCCCACTTGAGGAGGGGGCTTGATTCTTAAAATTGGGGTTTCAGGGGTTTTGGATATCCCCGGGAGAGATGGAAAGTCCTGGGTGTAGTTAGTACTGCGGAAACCAGGAGGGCTAGGAGTTTCCTTTTTTCCACCTTTCCTTGAAATGGGCAAACTGGTTTTGGGCTCCGGCTCAGCAACTTTTCGTTGGCGAACGCGTCTTCGCTTCCTTGAAGCACCTTCCGGAAAACTGACTGATGTTCCCTCTTCAACCAAGTCAAAATCAGACTCGTCATCTGACAGAGGAGCAAAGGGATTCGTATTGGGATTGGGTGATGGTGAGGCTTTTTCACCATTTCGGCGAAAGATTGCCTAGAACGCTGTTTAAGTGAGCGTTCTAATTTTTCCCCGCGTTGCTTGTACGCCAGGCATGACGAGAGAGCATGAGGAGGAGTACCCTTACAGAAAGCGCATTTTGGTGTGCTGTCTGCGCAGGCGCCATCCATATGTTTCTCCCCGCAGTTGGAGCAGCGTGCCTTATTGCCGCAGTGGCAGGTCGTATGTCTCATCTGCTGGAATTTTTGGCAGATCATTACCCGTGGTACAAACAAGCGCACAGGTAGTCGAAGTTTTCCCAACTCGACGTATTGAGGGAGGGCTGAACCAGAGAAGGTCACGCGAAACGAATCCGAAGGAGTGAACTTCTTTTCACCCTTAGTGATCGATACTGTGCCTAATTTTCTCACATCCAGTATCTTCACTGGAGAAAGCAGGGGGTTCTTAAATCGACCAACCCCCTGCTTCATCAGGATCTCAGGGGTCAAAGTCGCTTCGGTGACCACACCTTCTATCTCAATACCTCGAGCTGGGATGTACACTCTATACTCGAGTGTAAAGAGCTGTGAGACAGCAATCTCGTTAGCCTGTTTTAGGTTGGACACAACGACCCGAAGTTTATTGGGTATTATCTTAATAATTTCAGTCACGGCCGAGAATCGTTTCGTCAGATCATTAGAAATCTGATAAACGTTTAGAGGTTTCGGTTTTAGCTGAAAATAGACAACCCATGGACCAGCTGAATCAGGTGGATAGGCTCGTGACCGGATAACTTTATGGGACTCATTATTTGGCAATTCATCCATGTCGCACCCGTGGGAGCTTATTATGCTCAACCGCTGAGGCAAAAAACACAATATTCAATACAATTCAAAACAATAAAGATTTAGCTTAACACAAACGACAACACAAATGGAAATACGGACTATTCAGGGGAGAAAGAGGAAAACAAAACACTTATCTTATATGTATTATTGAGCTGCTACTGTTGCTGGTGCTGCTGGTGCGGTCGGGCGATGACTGTGTGTGGCTGCCTATACCGGTGATGAGCGGGACGCAACGAGTGTGTTGCGACGGACCGTTACAGCCGATGAAACAGCATGCGTGATCACGCTGAGATGCGGCAAAATGGCTTGTCACTTGATTGCACTAAATTAATTACCGCTGAACACTGTATTAACTAAAGGTCCTCCACTTCAGAAAAAAAAACTCGATGAGAACTGAGGCCAATAATGTCGAGGAAAACAAATACTGAAATTTCAACAGATGAACCTTTAGAAACCATTAAACGTAACGGAGCACGGAAAAAGCGAACTGTGAGAAGCTAATTTTTAAAGTGCAACTGAAGTGTTCTACACTAAGTTGTTTGCAATTATCCAGGAAAAAGTGCCAGTTAAAAGACGTAGACGAAGAGTATTTTCAAAGGATTCCGTTTGGTTCAATAAACAAATTGAAAATTTAAAAAAGCTTAAGCAAAAACCATATAAAATTTACAAAAAAACATTACAGTTCCGTTAAAGGGCGATACGGTCAAAATTTGGTCAATATCAACTTGACGGATTTCTTTCAATTTTGCATTTAAAAAACCTGAACACCCCTCATTTGAATAAACGTCTGCTGCCTTTCCTGAAGAAACACGGTTGTTCCGTACTGTTTTGGCCGGATTTGGCATCTTGCCATTACGGTAAAAAGGCCATGGAGTGGTACGCCGCCAACAACGTGCAGGTGGTTCCCAAGGACAAGAACCCTCCCAACATGCCAGAGCTCCGCCCGATTGAGAAATACTGGGCTATTGTCAAGCGGAACCTAAAGAAGACCAAAAAACTGCTAAGGACGAGCAGCAGTTCAAGGCAAACTGGCTTTCTGCGGCGAAGAAGGTGGACAAGGTGGCTGTACAAAATCTGATGGCAGGGGTCAAGCGTAAGGCCCGGCAATTCGGATTTGGAAAAGCGGAAGCCTAACTGAATATTTTTCCTGAATTTTATACTAATTGAACTTGAAAAAGAAATTTAATTTGATTTTTTAAATAAACGATTTCACCGATTTCACCGATTTACACGCGTTTTCCCTTGACCAAATTTTGACCGTATCACCCTTTATTTTAGAAAGCTATTCGAGCATTCGTTATGAACTTAATTTGACTATGAATATTGCATTTGAGGAGTATAATTCAAAAATTGAACGTGAAATTAAATCTTGTCCAAAAAACTTTTTTAATTAGGCGTGAATACAAAATTACAATCAGATAATCTTCCATTCCGTATGTATTTAGACAATAGTGTAAGTAATAATACAGAAAAAGCTTGCGATTTATTTTTCCAAGTTTTTTCATGAAACATACACAACATACCCAGAAGCAGATAGTGATCGGCAATACTTTGGGTTGTATCCTGAATACTCCAGTGACATAAGTGTAAATCAAATCTATGTGCATGAAATCGTGGAAGGGTTAAAACATTTAGATGCATCCAAAGGCACGGGACCTGATGGAGTTCATCCTTTGTTTATGAAGACTTTAGCAGCTGAGCTTACTTCTCCATTGTTTTGGCTTTTTAATATGTCACTGGAATCCGGAGACTTTCCAAAATTACGGAAGAGCTCATTTCTAGTGCCTATTTTTAAGGCTGGTAAGAAATCTGATGTTCATACTTATCGGGGTATAGCCCTGATGTCTAGCATTCAGAATGGATCAGCATGGATTTTTTAAAGGTCGTTCGACAACCACAAATTTACTAGAATTCGTTAATTATTCCCTGGAGGCAATGGATAACGGAAACCATGTAGAGGTTTTGTACACAGATTTTAGTAAAGCATTTGCCCGTGTCGATATACCTATGCTTATATTTGAATTGCAAAAAATGGGAATTCAGCCCAAACTCCTCAAATGGCTTAATTCATACCTAACCAACCGTGCTCAAGTTGTAAGATTTAAAGGAAATCAGTCAACATCCAATTCATGCCTTTTCGGGAGTCTCACAAGGCTCACATCTAGGACCACTTTTATTCATACTATTTGTAAATGACTTATCTTTTATTCTTAAGAAACTAATTTTTTCAATTTACGCTGAAGGCATGAAACTTTATTTAGAAATAAAAAATGCAGAGGACATAAACGCGTTTAAGAATGAGATATTGTTGTTCCATACTTGGTGTAACCAAAGTCTGCTACAACTGAATGTTAAAATATGTAACTTAATAACCTTCAGTCGAAAACAAAACATACCTAATACACAAATAACTTAAGGCAATTAAAATGTAGAGAAGTGTGATAGAGTTAGGGACTTAGGTGTTGTCTTAGACTCTAAACTTACGTTTTTTTTATAATATAACACAATTATAAACAGAGCTAAAAAATGTTAAGATTTATTAAACGTTTTTGCTTTGACTTTCATGACCCGTATGCGATAAAAACACTTTATATTGCTTTTGTCAGATAAATACTAGAATATTGTTGCATATTTTGGTGACCATTCACAATAAAACATGAAGAAAAATGTGTGCTTTTCAATATTCAAACATTAAAAAAGCGTCGTGAATTAGCTATGGCGTCATTTATTAATAATATAATCTTACACAGAGATGATTCAATGGAAATCTTATCAAAATTAAACCAACAAGAAATTTAAGACATCGACAGTTATTTGCAAAAATTTAACATTGCACGAACTATGCAAAATATGGACCGATTAACCAAAGTATGGCTAATTACAATAACCATTGCAATAGTATAGATTTTATAATGTCGAAAGAAAAATTAAAACAATATTTCCGCGGGTGCAAGGTATAAGTTAAGTTAAATACTTATTGCAAAATGGTCTACAACTGATTGACGACGACAAATAAATAAATAAATAAATAAATAAATAAGATGGCCTGTTCCCTTCTGGCTTCATTGGCCAGTCGATAGGCTTCGGAATTGCCACTGATTCCGGCGTGCCCAGGAATCCAGCAGAATCGAATAGGTTTGTTCCGCGCAAATTCTTCCGCTTCTTGGATCCACGGGTGTTGGGATATTCTCGCCAGCTAGCAGAATCCGATAGAACAACCAACTCATTATTTTGGTTCGGGATTGTGACAGCCATCTTTATGGCGTATGCCCCCGCAGAGAAGAAGCTGTATGCTGTTGAAAGACTGTAGGTGCCTGCAACTCCTCCGATAAAGAATGCGGCCCCTACCGTATCTTCACCCTTAGATCCATCAGTGTAGATGACAGTCGAACGATGGAACCGGGTGTTTAGCAATTGTTGCACGATTGCGTGGACTTTCTCCGGAGGGTCACCGGCTCTTATGCATTTCTTTACGTCCTCCAGAATCATGGGCGTTCGTGCATGCCACAGACGATCACTCTGCCTAAAAAGTTGACTGACAGCGGGAAGTGGTGTACCTGACAATTCTACGAGATAATTAGGCGGTTCGAGGCTCGTTGAATCAAGGAATCAAGGAAGGGTGATGCTGCCACGATTCTTCACAGCTATTTGGATGGCAGTCCACGCTATAGACTGTGCTGCCAGCAGTTCGAACGGTGAGGTTTCCGCTTCGGCCATGATTGAGAGTGTCGGACTGGTCACAAAAGCTCCGGAGGCATACCGAACCATTGGATTGTATGGAGGAGCAAGAGTCTGCAAAGTTACTGGCCCACCTTGGCTCATTTAGCCTATTCCATTGGTCAACTTTACGGTTACTATGGCCGATCCTGCTTGCAGCAACGATGTTCGATTGCCACGCGCAAGCTTGGCACCAATCATCTTTAAAATCCGCAATCGAGACTCACACGATTTCTTCACCATCTGACAGTGTGGTTTGAATGTTTGGGTACGATCGAGGGTAACACCTAGAACCCTCAGCCGGTTGGTCCTTGGAACGGTGACTTGCTAGATGGTTATGTCCTGTCCAGGTTCCTGACGTGCATTCGGACTGCAATGGAAACCTTCACTTTTACGCCCCGTACCAAGAGAAGAATGTCGTCGCGTACTACAATATACTTACTCCACTTGGTACTACCCGAAAGATGGGCTACATTGCGACTAGGAACAGCGTCACGGACAGGATCGAACCTCTTGGCACTCGTTTTTCCAGCTTGCATTCACAGGCCATGTATCCTTCTACAACAAATTTATCATGCGACCACGTATTGGTCGGTGAGTAGTAATTGCATCCAATTAGATACATCTTGTTGGTTTGGAAAAAGATTGCTTTTGCTGCCGCTAAAAATATTCTATCAATGTGACTTCTCATAAAGTTGAGATCTCCATCATTGTTACAATGGCATCTATTATGTTGAGTGTTATTGTTGTTGTTATTACACGCCTATTTATGGAACCTTCTTGCGTTTTCGGCCTGTTTCTGCTTTAATCGGGGCAACTTGCGTTTTTCAAAATCGATCCAGTAAGCTTTCTATACCTTTCTTGCTCCAAGAAGGCTACAGTCGACCGAATGTTGTTCTTATCATATCTATGGTGATAACAGAATCTGCAGAGCTGCGAGTTCAGGATCATTTGCACCAATGTTCGCTGATAAACATTTCAGCTCCACCATTTTATTTATCCATAACACAGAGTTGTTCTGCATCATAACATCAGAGCTATGTCCACAGTTACAGCGTTAATTTGTTTATTTTTTTCTTTCATGCATTTGATATAGTTGAGGGACACGTAAGTAATACAGGTATGCCTCGATAGTACGTACATCAGCTTTCTCACTTAAAATCGCAATTGCATGAAAACTACTGGTTGTATCTAAAATCTAATATAACTTATAGAAAGAGAAACCATCTATTTGTTCTTTTGGTTATATTAGATTTCAAATCAGTCTGTAGTTTTTGTGCAATTGCGATTTGAAGTGAGAAAGTTGATGTATGTACTATCGAGGTATACCTGTAGTAGCAAAAAAAATTACACATATTTCAACATAACCGATTCACAATAATAGAGTTATATCGATCTACATAAGAAACAGTTGATTTAGATGTTGATCCTTTTTTCAGTAAAATTTTCAAACTTTCTGTGGTACACCCGCCCGGTTTCGTACGGTATCCTCAGATACACCCACCGTGACGATTGTCCACCTTAGTTTAAAAGAGTTCCCGCTCAACTAAATAGAGCCCAGTACTTCTCTATTGGGCGATGTTCTGGACAGTTTGGTGGATTGGCTGTTTTTGGCACGTATTTGACCTCTTGCACCTTATACCATTCCAGGACGGATTTTGCAAAATGACAAGAGGCTAAATCATGCCAAAACAGAGCTGGAAAGCACCTTCTAATAAACGGTAGCAACCGCTTTTGCAGACATTCTTTCTCGTACACATCCTGATAGTGCCGGTAGAGTCGAAACTTTTAGATTTTCGACCACAACTTCATATCAAATTACTTTTTCATTAAATCAAATACTTTTTCGGGAATTTGGACACCTTGTTTGTCCGAAAATGCTCGGAAACGGCGTTCATTTGCAGTGCGGTATAAAAAGTCAGACCCGGAAGTTGTTAAAAGTCTACGTAAGTTTCGTCGTCCATTATGATACAAGAAATTTTTTGCAACAAATTGGTGTAAAGCTCCTTAGCACGACTTTTTGCAGTTGAATTTTGCTTTTCATCACGGCTGGGAACCTGTTTTACTTTGTTTGCCTTCAGTCTTTGCCTATGCTTCACTTTTTATACGTATGACTTCCCAGCTTTGAGTGCCACATTTCGAACAGATAGCTTTCTCAATAATGGCTACCACCTTCTTGTGTATTTTTCGGGAGCATACTTTGCAATATGTTCCACTTCCAACCTTTCGATCCACAGTCACGCGCTGCTCAAATGATTTGCAAACACAAAACACAGCACCTTTCGGTAGTTTTAGTTTCTTGGCAAGACCTCGTACCGATAAATTCAGATTTTATACCGTTCGTACAAAAACGTTTGCGCACTTCCACTTGATTCGATGCCATTTTACTGAATGTAACAAGTTGTACTACGAAATAAAGCGGAGGTTTTCAGCTTTCATATAAGTGAATGGTTAGGTTAATTAAAAATCTGCACTGAGAGAAAGGTGTCCGAAATTTAACGTGGACAGGCTTTACCCGACGTAGATTCCGGCAGAACTGTAGCTTCTGGATAGCCGTCAGCTTTTTTGTATGTCAATCAGTATACCCTCAATTCGATCGGTTCCATCGTGCACAAATGAATTAAAATTTTGCTGCCGGTTGCTTTGTCAGCAACTAACCTTCTATATTAAGTAAGATGAGCATTTTGTATGAATTACAACATTGCAAAACGAACGAATGAACATCAATTTCCTTATCCTTTTACCGGAGATAATTACGCTGAACAGGTAAACCCACGCAGGCGCCATGAGAGGTTCGCGAACATCCGACACAGTTTAACAATTCCGTATCGACGGAATTCACAGCAAATTGCACCACAAAGTTTTTTAAATAATGTTATGTCTATAAGTTCCTTTTAGCCTTTTACCTAGACATATGAAACAAGGTGGATTTAAGTAAAGGGTGTCCACAGTTAAATTGCATTACTTTCAATAAGCTAAAATATTTTGCCCTTTGGCTTGACTTAAACGAAATTTTGGGTGAAATGACCTCAGCGTGTATTGTTAACACTGCGTGATTTTCATTGTGAAATGTATCGTAGTTCCAAAAATGGAGTCGAAGGAACAGCAAGTGCGCGAGAACATTTTGCACACGCAGCTCGACAAACCACTTTCGCACCGAGCCACCGGGAAGATGTTGAAAACTCACCAGTCTACAATTTACCAGTCTAGTCTCGTGTCAAAAAATGTTTCGGGGAACGTTTAACTGTCGATCGGAAGAAGGTGAGTGTTTCATGCTGTGTGAAGGATCAAAAGCGAGTGGTTGCTGCCTTTAAACGCAAACCCAACTGTTCCGTTTGGGATGTCACGAATAAGCTGCACTTGACCAAAAGTTTCATGCAGAATGTTCGGGAGTAACATCGTCCTACCCTTGCTACGCCACTGCCAAATGAGAGGACTTCTCTCCCAACGATCGTTCCTCCGATCCGATCCCTACCACATCGACCGATACCGACAGCGATCACGGGCGATCGTTATCGGTGACGTCACAGCAGGGATCATCTGGTTGCTAACGAGTGGATGCTCTGCTGTGCGAATAGTCGTGTCGGCTCTGACTCTCGAGAAGGATGGATGAGAGCAGAGCCACAATTGGAAGGAATGTTTCGTGTTAATTGTTTGTAAGATAGTGAATGTCCATATGTAAATAATGTAAATAAATGTGATTTTGTGCGTGGAAAAGACTAAATATATGTGCTGCGTGAATGAACGGATGTGTAATGTGATGTGTGGAAATGATTGGATGGAAGCCTAAAAGAAACCTCAAACCCAACCAATAATATACAGTCCACCTAAGGAGACGCCCGGTATTTTACACCCCACAACTGGCAACACCTCCAATCGTTGTTGGTTAGGTCCGGTAACCCAACACAGAAAGTCAAGAAACGAGCCGGGCTCCGTTCATTCAAAGTTCAGAAAGCTCCAAACCGCAATGAAAAACAGAATAGGACAGCTGAATCACGTGCCCGTAAGCTGTACACACAAATGTTGACGAAACCACACTGCTGTATCATGGACGATGAAACATACGTAAAAGCGGACTTTAAACAAATTCCCGGCAGTAAATATGTAACGGCGAAAGATAAGTTCGATGTTTCAGAGTCTTTCAGGAAACAGCAAGTGTCAAAGTTCCCCAAGAAATTCATGATTTGGCAGGGGATTTGTTAGTGTGGTAAACGGAGCAAGCCTTTCGTGACAACTGTAACTGAAAATGGTCAAGTAGACACGAATGAATGCCTGGAAAATAACGACTGCTTCCGTTTCTCAAAACACACAATGTTCCTAAAATTTATTTTGTCACTACTCCAAGTATTTTCTGGAGTGGTGCAAGAGGAATGATGTCAATTTCGTGCCGAAGGATCTTAAACCCCCACACTCTACAGAGTTGCGGCCAATTGTAAAATATTGGGCTATAATGAAGCACGAACTTTGTAAGCATTCTAAAGTTGTCACTCCAGAACAGGGAATGTTGAAGTCATGGTTGAAAGCGGAAAAAATGTCGGTTCAAGCGTTGTACAAAATCTTATGCGTGGTATTAAGATGAAAATTCGGGCTTTTGGATTTGGTTAAGAAATACAGTGAAACAATAATACCTTAACAAAGATGATTATACATTGGTTTTTATTCCCTGAATATTTCATGACAATCGGTTAAGAGACTTTTTGAGGATGAGTTTAAAGTAATGCAATTTAACTGTGGTCACCCTTTATTTTATTTTGTCCCATACAAACGCAACATACAAACAATAATGCAGCAACAAATTTTAAACTAAACAGCATGAAATAATACTGATACATCTTCCTGGGACTGAAGATAAACGACATCTCATTGAATTCGATTAACTTAAAAAACAAAACTATTTTCTTAGCTAGTTGTGTACATTTTGTTTCTACATTTCCTTTCTTCATTCCCCTTCAACATTCAATTCATTTTGCATGGGACTGATTCAAGTTCTGAAAAAAAACCTTTCAATAACAGTAAGAACTAAATTCAGTTTCATTATCACAGCTGATTGAATCTGCAATTTACTTTCGAAAACATCCTTGGGTGGTTTAGGCATCGATGAAGCTGGAAACAAGTATCGCTTCCCCATTATTTACTTTCCACGACGAGTGTTATTCTAGCTCCACATAAATATAAACTTGACTTTATTCGGAACGTTAAATACCCCCAGGACACATACATCACTTAGAAGCGACACGTTTTCAGGTGGAAATCAAACATAATGCAGCACCGTTCGGATTTTCGATTTAGCTGTATTCATGGCACTATCCAGAATGCAGTCGCATTCAAACTGCTTCTTCCACTTGCCATGCTTTTATAAAATTTAGCACTTGGGTCTATGGTGGTTTAGGTTAAGGAACGATTCTAAATACACTCGCTGATTTAGTGCTTTTGAAAATTATGCTGAGCAGTTTAACAGTTGTTTGAAGTTTCTTTTGGATTCTACTAGCCCATGAATTCGACTGATGTGAGGCGCATTTGAAATAATCACATCGACAGATGCTTGTGAAACATAAAACACTTTAAATAATTTCCATGTTCAATCTAATTACATTACAAGTGGGACAAGCGTCCATTCATTGTGACTTAACCAGGGTAGGGATTTCAATGGTTCGCTATTTCCTAATTCTCCATCCTCTGAACCCAATCGGATTGCACACTCTGTCGGAGCAGATTTATTTTTCGTGCAACTTTTTCCAAATTTCACAAGTGTCACATTGCACTATTCTCAAGCTTGAATCGCAGAAGGAATACCCAAATACCAACCAGAATCGAAAATAAATTTTATCGCTCGAGATTTAGTTGAAATAATAGAAAAAGCACTCAACGAAATTTATCTTATCCCTTGCCCTGTGCAAAGGCACACTCGCTGCAAAATCATTGGCCGAACAGTTGGCAGTCCGACGTGGAGGAAAGTCCTCATGATGACCAAACGATTTGTCTCCAAGCACTACAGCTGATCCTTGTCCTCCTGCTTCCCCCAGCGTCGGTAGTCTAGAATTGCACTTTTCTGTCCATTGTTCGCATCACTGGACATAATTCATTTTTGCATAATTCATTTTCCATTCCTCCTTGTATACGGAAAAAACTCCTCCGTGGTGCAGACAGAGAATAGAAAGAGAACGATAAAAATGTGCATTTACATACAAACACTTGCACACACTCCCATACATTCACTCCATCCACTGAGTCCAGTTCTAGAATGTAGAAACCTAGAAGGTGCTCTTCTAACTCATCCCCCTGGTCCGCATGATAGAATGAATGTGGGAGGAACTGTCCAGTCAAATAACACAACAAATTCAATTTATTTGAGATAACTTTTTAGGATTTTTCTTTTCAAAGTCTCTTTTCCTCGGTGTTTGGCCAGCAGTAGGGATTACAAAGCGTTGTCTTCGCTGTATGGCTAACTGGTCCGGCAGCAGAAACCCTGATCCAGAAGAGCTCAAGATCGAGAATTGCTTCTTCAAGCAGATTGTGATGCTAAAGGAAGTGGACAAACCTAAACTATTGGATAGATGCTAGTACACAACGGAACACTAAGAAATGGAGCGGTCGTCACGGATTACGCTCGTAGGATGTGGCCCAGCCAGGCTCTTCGTGGTCTGTATCTGTTCGCAATAGGTTGAAGTTCAAATTTAAAAAAAAATGCGAGAAAGACATTTGCTTACAAGGAATGCGGTCAAAAAATGGATTCTTTTGTTGCCAAAATCATTTTGAAATGTTTCAATTAGATGCATAGATCTAGTGGACCGCTGAAAGTAACAAGGGGGCGCGTTTGGCGTGATGGGATTGGAAAAAATATTTTAATTGTGTTCTTAGTGTAGAGTAAGTGTAGTTTTATCAGTGGCTGGATAGTCAAGATGAAAAAAGACATAGTTTTTGGCTCACGAAGAACCAGTACATCGGTCCCAAGCTTAACATATGACAAAGTATTTTTGTTAAGATAAAATTTTGAAAACAAAAGACGATCGACGCTATTAGGCTTCTATGAGCTACAAATTGAAAACAAATGAAACCACTTAATTAAAGATAATTTAGTAAAAGTTTTAAAATTTCAACTTCACGAAATATAGAGTACAGTATGCGTGAAAATATTTTGAAATATCTCACTAATTCTAACTTACCACACAATGAACGGCACAATGAACCTAGTTTTAAAAAAATTGAAGAGTCTCAGTTATCGTTTAACGTTTGCATTAAAAAAATGGACTTTTTTTTCGGAAGGTGATAAGAAAAGCTAAGACAGATTATTGGAAGGTAATTATTTCAGCTTACTTGCCAAAAAATTCTACGCCCATGCGAGCGGTTTTCCGGGAGTTAACCGGAACATTCGCTATGGCGAACGAAAACATGCGTTTAGGCATGATTTTGAGTTCTTTCTTTGTTTTATTTATCAATACCTTCTCAGTTTTCGCGACAAAATTTTTGAAGTAGATCTTACGCTTCAGGTTGGCCCAGAAATTCTCGATGGGAAGCAGCTGAGAGACGTTGGGCGAGTTCACCGACTTGGGTACCACAACGATATTCAGCCGCTCCTTCTCCTCCAGCGATCACTTCGAGCAGTCTGGCCGACGCCAGATTCGGCCAAAACGCGGCTCGCCCTTATGGTATTTCTTGATGAACGACACAACGACGCAGGCATTTCGTACTATAAATTTCCCCGTTCATGGCCAGTCCGGAGCGAAAGAAGAGCGGCTTTGACACCCCCTTCTCGTTGATTGACAGCCACAGCAGCACCTTCTTGGGGAACTTGGTGTGAGAAATGAACTTCACCTCGGAGCTCACTTCCTTCGTGAAGAAAATGAAATACGAAGTAGAGATAGGATATGAGATAGGTCTCGTCGTCCATCACCACCGCCACGTCGCGATTCGCCTGGAAAATCGAGGTGACCATGTTTTTCAGCCGCTGCCGCAGCTCCGAAACGCGAATTCCGCTGCCTGTATGCTCATGTTTGACAGGTACTTTTGACCTTCCGGCCAAGCGCACGCAGCGTAGCCACTTCCCTCGATCTTTCTCTTCAGCATCCTTTGAAGCTTCTTGACGCTCAGGGTTGACGGCCGTCCGGAACCGGACTTTCTTTCGATGCTCTGATTGTTGTCTCATAGTGCCAAGATGTTGTAGATGCCAACACGGGCGTATCCGGCGTCCACAAAGTGCCGCACGATGTCCGTTCTCGACGCGGCGGGGTACCGTTCTTTGAACGCGCACACTTCTGAAAGGGGTTGCTTCACTGTTTTTGCCATCACGGTGAGATTTCGACTGATAGAGCTGCCAAACTTTGTCTGCTGACTCATTGGTTACTATGATTGATGTTTCGTCAGTGCGGATGAAACCCATGAAAAATCGGTAATATTTGAACGCCCATGACAAAGCATTGGATAAAAATGTCATTTGACTATATTGTCAAAGTCTGCAAAAGCATTTGGCGGTCATAAATGCAAATGAAAGACATGTTGAGTGAAAATTAAGCGTAATCTCCTACGACCCGTTTATTTCGGAACAGGTTATGTTTTAGGTTGATAAAGGGTGAACACGAAATTATTGCGACACATTCAACAGGGCATAACTTTTTTACCATTGGGTAAAAATCAACCAAATGTTGCACACTTTCTCATTGATGTGTATTGTTCACATGCTGTCAAACTTGAAGTCGTGTTTTCCGATTTAACGAAAATGGAGGTGAACCAACGCGAGTCGAGAGAACAAATTCTTTCCAAACACCTGGAATTTCCTGACCTATCGCACTGGCAGTTTAGAAAAATGTTGAACATTCACCATTCAACTGTCTCAAGAGTGTTGAAGCGGTTCCAGGAGCGGTTGACGTTGGACCACGGCAATGGAGCTGGAAGAAAACCGGGACCGGAGAACAAAAAGACGGAGGGAAAGGTGAAGCGGATGATTAAAGCAAATCCCAACGTCTCAAGCCGTGAGTTGGCTAAAAAGATCGGCATGTCGCAGAGCTACGTCCAGAATGCAAAGAAGAGAGCTGGACTACATACAAACAAGGTACATAACTTCCCAAACCGCGATGAGCGGCAACAATCGACGGCTAAAACTTGGGCACGGAAGCTCTACGAGAAGATGCTGACAAAATATGGCTGCTGTGTGATGGACGACGAAACGTATATAAAAGCCGATTTTAAGCAAATTCCGGGGTTGGAGTTTTTCACCGGCAAGAGCAAGTTCTATGTGGACGACAAATTTAAGAAGAAGAAAATGTCGAAGTTCGCCTCCAAATATCTCATTTGGCAGGCCATCTGCTCTGGCGGACTGAGGAGTGAGCCTTTCGTGACAAAGGGCACAGTAAATGGCGAGATCTACAAATGTGAGTGCCTCGGGAAGCGCCTTTTGCCATTTTTGCAGCAGCACGACAAAGCTCCGCTAGTTTGGCCAGATTTGGCATCATGCCACTATTCTAAAAGTGTCCTGGAGTGGTATGAGGCCAATTCTGTCCATTTTGTTCCAAAGGACATGAATCCGCCAAACTGTCCGGAGCTGCGCCCGGTGGAGCAGTACTGGGCAATGATGAAGCGGGAACTTCGGAAGAGCAAGAAGACAGTCAAAGACGAGAAGGACATGTTAAGAAAATGGAAAAAAAACTGAGAAACTGGTACCGGATGACACTGTAAAGACTTTGATGGAGGGCATCAAGCGAAAATGCGTTCAATTTTACACTCAAGGCTCCATCGTATATCTTTACATTTGTCTTAATAGAGTTCTGTTCAAATCTTTATCCAATTGCCATGATTGCTAGCAGCAGCGCGCTCAGCTCTATGGCTAACCAAATATTCTGAAGGTGGCATAGGCTGAAAAAATACGCTGGGCAGGGCATGTTGCGAGAATGCAAAAAAATAATCTCCAGAGATGGTGTGTGTGTGTCCAATCTAACACCCACCGGCTGGCAGTGGTAAAATGGTTTTTTAGGTGACCATTGAAAGCACCTTTAATCCACAAGTTAGAGAATCCACGATCCACGAGTGATAGCTCTATCGCAGATCCCGTTACCCATTTCAGAATGTCTGGAGAGTCACGCCCATTTCGAGGCCACCTTCACACACAATAAGCCCCGTATGTAAACATGACCGGTTTCATCCTGATAACGGTAAAGTAAACACACTTCCAGTTTCAAAAATAATCAAACCTGGCGCGTATATATTGTATATAAATATTATAACTGGTTGGGTCTCACCATATCCGCTGGTCCGCCATAAGATCACTCTTCTGGAACTGCGTTGTTCCCTTTGCTATAGGAGCTCTTTTGTTTGCTGAATTTTCTCCCCTTGTTCGAAATGTTTTCTTTGGCTGTTCTCTTTTGTTTCCTCTCCTTTTCGTAAAATTACTATTTTGTTGATCTTGAAGTGCTTCAACCTTCCTTTGATGTGGACCCTACATATTGTCGTCTCGGTGTTTCTGCTTTTGAAGAGCTGAATTTAGTAGCGCATATCGAGAATCGCGATATGGTATATGGCTCCGCTCGCGGCCATGGGATAGAGAAAAGGACAGGAGAAACGAGAGAAGCGTTAGTAACTTGTAACATGCTATGCGCATATGAGATTTTCATGTTAATATTCTCACAACGGCCGTTCAGAATGGTTCGCTGAATGCATATTAGAGATCATTTCCGATAAATTTCCATTCGTTTACTCAATTTCATCGCGTTTAGTTATAGAAAACAAGAAACATTTTAATACGTGTTAAGTTTGAGATTATCAGAGCATCTTCAAGTGATCATTATAAGCTGTTCAATTGATTTAGGCACTTTTAAACGTAGATGTTGCAACCTATTCACACATTAAACCTGCCGTCAGAACGCGTACGGAAGGGCAGGGCAATGCTTCAAAGATGGCGTTCGCCTCAAATCCAACTGGTACAAAAAGGCGTGGAGCGCAGCGGGCTAAATGGGGCAGAGCAAATGATCTCGCAAGTGTCAGTCAAGGATGGAGAGATTTTGGCGTGAAATTGTTGATTCGGTGTTATCTATTAATATCATTATTGTTATTCTATTTATTTATTACTAACTGTACCCGGTGCGAGCCTTGCTACGCTTGCAACTAAACTATTGAACATATAATAGATGTGCTGCTCTTATTGTTCTGTTTTATAAATAGGTTTTGTGATAATGTTTTTGTTTGCTAATGTGTGTGAATTCCGCAAAATAAAACGTAGGTGTGTGTGTTTTTAATTTAACCCTCGGATCGTTAGTTTCTACCATGGTTTTTCTTTCTGTGTAAAAGCATTTCATAGACAAAACTTTAATCCTTAAATTATGCCGCATCCTGTCAGTTTGAACGTAATTTTTTCTCGCATAATCTTTGATTAACTTGTGCACAATGTAGCACCGAGAGTAATTCAAGACTTCTTCTTTCTTGACTAAAAAGGGGTTCAAACTTCTATTATCTAGAACATGCTGCTTACCCGAGAAATATACATTTTATATTTTAGTTGCCTGTATAATTCTCATGTTTGGTTGGAATATCTGTTCCATTTGTATAAGAGCCTTCCTCCAGAGAGAGGAGGGGTCTCGAATTACCAAAGAAAAAAAACAGCCTTCAAAGACTCGCACATACCAAATTTGGCTCCATTTGCTTGACTAGTTCTCGAGTTATGCAGAAATATGTATTTCATTTGTATGGGAGCCCCCTCCCCACTCAGGCAGAAGTGGAGTCTCGAACCATCATAAGAACCATATCCAGTCCCATAATCCGCTGGATACAAATTTTAATAATAGTAGGGATAATTCTCTTGTTTGGTTTAAATTTGTGTTTCATTTGTATGAGAGCCCCTTCTTCCAGAGGGAGAAAGGATCTTAAAACACTGTGGAAACATTTCTCGTCTTCAATTACTTCCACATGCCTAATTTGGTTCCATTTGCATGATTAGTTCTCGAGTTATGCTTAAAATTTGTGTTTCATTTGTATGGGAGCCCCCCCTTTCCAGATGTGAAAGGAGTCTCGAGCCATCATAAGAACCTTCGCCGGCCCCAAACACTCTTCCATACAAATTTTCATAATAGTAGGGGTAATTCTCATGTTTGGTTTAGATTTGTTTTTCATTTGTATTAAGCCTCTCATCCAAAGAGAATAGGAGCCCCAAACCACCGTAGAAACTTGTTTTTGCCTATAAAAACCTCCACATTTATGTGTATGAGGGCCATCCCTTCCAGATAAGGAAGGGTTCTTGAGTTATGCAGAAATATCTGTTTTATGTGTATGAGGTCCATCCCTTCCAGATAAGGGAGGGTTCTCAAACAACCATAAAAACAAACTTCAAATATCCCAACCTGCCAAATATGGTTCCAATTGCTTGATTAGTTCTCGGGTTATGCAGAAAGTTGTGTTTCATCCGTATGAGAAATGTCAAACAAGACCAGTATGATCTCTGCTATACCCAGAAGTTGTCTTCATTGTAATCGGTCCATGGCTGCACCTCGCCTGTCGCGCAGTCTGCGATAGATTCGCAGGTCGCCTTCAACTAAATAATCCACCTTGCTCGTTTCGCGCCTCTTTTGCTTGTGTCAACGGACCGTTTTTCAGAACTATTTTAACAGGGCTGTCGTCCGACATTCTTACTACATGCCCAGCCCATCGTATTCGACCGATTTTAGCGATGGTTCATTCGGCTCCCCCACGTTTTGTCTTCCATCTGCACTCCACCACAGATGGTGCGTAGCACTTTCCGTTTGTCCTCCACTAGCAATGTTCATGTTTCGTGACCGTAGAGATCGACCGGTCTAATTAATGTCTTGTAGATGGTCAATTTTGTAGTAAGATGGACTTTGTTCGATCTCAGCGTCCTACGAAGTGAAAAGTAGGCACGATTCACAGTCATAATGAACCTCTGTATTTCTCTGGTGGTGTCGTTATCGGTGCTCAGCAATGATCCCAGATACACGAACTCGTCTACTACCTCGATTTCATCACCGTCGATGTGAACTTGTGGTATGAGGCAAACCTTGTCTTCTCGTATGCCTCTTCCCTTCATGTATTTTGCTTTCAATGCATTAATCACAAGCCCAATCCTACCAGCTTTGGCCTGAAGTCTGATTGAACTAGATCTATAAAATTAGCCAGAGCCAGTGAAAACACTGAGGAATTTGACAACCCGGTACCCAGAACTGTCATCCTCGATGTCTCATCGTTTTTCAATGATCAAAGCTTTTTCGGCGATGACGAAAAACCGTTCACATCACCTTCCAAAGAAAACCTAATAATACGAGTAAATATTCGGTTGTTAACAAGAGATAGGTTGATATGCTAGTAATGGACCCCTTAGTAGAAGCTTTGAACATTTTCGATGAATTCCATAAGAATTTTATTAACTATTTGTACAACAATCCCACATTTGATGAAAATAACTAGTCATTTACACAAAATTATAGTAAACTCTATTTTTAGGCTAGGTTTTCCTGGTAAACATCGATAATTTGCGCTGATCATAATGTGCCTTTTTTGGACCCATTTGCTTATTTTGGACCCGGGTTTATAATGCGCATTATAGACCCGGGTCCAAACTACGCATGTTGATTGAAATGATTGATCTGACGCAGCTAAACCAATTTTTTATCTCGTAGACAAATAGGGTAACGCATATATTTTGGACTTGTATATATTATAACCACCTTCAAATAGAAAACATTCTAAATGAATCCGATGTGTAACAACACCTGTGTTTAACTCTATCTAGCTACAATCTAGGTATTAAATAAAACTATTACAATCTGAGATGCAGTTCCTCATATTTTCAGGGACGATAGGGGATGATATTTGAGGAAAAAATTGTTCTACGCAGATCTTCAAATCTCATATTTTGCGGAGTTGTTGAAAATCAATACTTTTCTATCAGTGTACGGGAACGAATATATTCTGATCATGTATGTATTTTGTTCACTTTGCTGTAAAATACATTATATACGGTGTTTGGTTCCTTAGTGCCAATATATTCAGGGGCGATAGGGGATGATATTTGAAGAAAAAAAAATGTTATACGCATATAAAAAAAGATCATAGTTTACGGAGTTATTGAACTTTTATTATATTAGTTCATGGTAGTCTTAAATTGGCTGTAACTCAAAATTATGTTATTTAGCAAGATTCTATTTGGACTGCCGATGCAAAACTATTGGCGTAACCGTAGCAAAGATGACTATCTGCTAACTCTTCTGGAATAAAACATTATTGTTTTCCGGAAGCCGTGTGGTACTGCTTTCAAAATATTTTTGTTTTTTTTTAATAATCATTTATTTGTACAGGCTCAATCGAATAAACTTTACAGAGCCAAATTTTCATACTTTTATACATCATTTATCTTAAAACTAAAGTTAGGAGGATAGAGCCGATTACTCGCGGCCGTCTCGAGGTTAATAGGAATTACAAATTACGGATGGGAAAGAGGGTGGGAATTTAAAGTATGGTTTACATAACACATTAAATTTAAATTCTAAATTTTTGAAACACTTATAACTACACAACTTTTGGTTTTCTTTTTATTCGAACATTTTTGAAAGAGAAAAAAAAAACACACGAACACAGAAAAAAAAACTTATACTAAACATACATGTTAAACTAACTACAATCTAATGCTAATGTTAGTCAAAAACACATAAATGAGTTTCATGTACTCCAAATCACGTACAGCCAAAATATCTCGAATTGGCACATTGGGTTGTCTGCCTCTAGCCCGAAGGGAATCATAAAGCCCCGATCTGACCTCACGATGCTCAGAACAAGACCAAATAACGTGATCTGCGTCCTGATAGCTTTGTCCACATTCACAGAGACTGCTGTCGCTCAGCCCAACCCGGTATAAATGAGCGTTCAAAGAATAATGATTGGACATGAGGCGAGACATGACACGAATGAAGTCTCGACCCACATCCATCCCCCTAAACCAAGATTTCTTCGACACCTTTGGGATGATAGAATGTTGCCATCGTCCCAAATCTCCTGTACTCCATTTATACTGCCAGCTGACGAGTGACTGTTGACGAAAAATAGGAAAAAATTCGTTGAAGGCGATTTGTCGATCACAAATATCGCCTTCCATAGCGCCCACCTTTGCAAGCGAGTCCGCTTTCTCATTGCCCGGAATTGGACAATGAGATGGGACCCATACAAAGGTGATTATAAAATAACGCGAAGATAAAGCACTTAGAAGCTCCTGTATTTTCATGAGAGAATACGAGGAGTGCTTTACCGGCCTCAAGGAGCGAATAGCCTCTATACAACTGACACTATCCGTGAAAATGAAGTACTGATCCGGTGGTAATGAGGCAACAATTTCTAGCGTAAAATGTATTGCCGCTAATTCAGCGACATACACGGAACAAGGGGCTTGAAGTTTACGGTTGGCGCTATAAATTTCATTAAATATACCAAAGCCTGCTGACTCCTCTATCAAAGATCCGTCAGTGAAGAACGATTTAGTGGAATCAACTTGGCCAAACTTTGCAGCAAATATCACCGGAGCAATCATAGGACGATGATGCTCTGGGATTCCACGAAGCTCCTGCTTCATGGATAAATCAAAATGAACCGAATTGTCGAAATCGGAGAAGCAAACACGATTGGAAATGTTCGGCGAAGGGCTGACATCCTGTGTTATGTACAAATGGTACAAGGTCATGAAGCGGGTTTGAGGGTTCAACTCAAGGAGCTTCTCAAAATTTTCGATCACCTGGGGGTTCATAACTTCACACCTGGTGAGGAGCCGGAGAGATAATTCTGAAAACCGATCCGAGAGTGGCAACATGCCAGCCAGCACTTCAAGACTCATGGTGTGAGTCGATTGCATGCAACCTAACGCGATACGAAGACACCGATACTGAATACGTTCCAGTTTAATGAAGTGCGACCGAGCCGCTGACTGAAAACAAAAACTACCGTATTCCATAATCGACAAAATCGTTGTCCGGTACAACGTTAGAAGATCTTGTGGATGAGCTCCCCACCAGGTTCCGGTAATTGTGCAGAGAAAATTGATCCTTGGCTGGCATTTTCGCTTCACATACTCAATATGGGATCTCCAGGTGCACTTAGAATCGAACCAGACCCCAAGATATTTAAATGACATAGAATGAGTTATCGGCTTACCCCAAATTTGAAGCTTCGGTTGTGCTGGGTTATGCTTCCTAGAAAAAACTACCAACTCAGTTTTCTCCGTAGAGAATTCGATACCTAGCTCTAGAGCCCAAGTAGACAAATTGTCCAAGGTATCCTGTAAGGGTCCTTGCAGATCGACCCCATTGGGTCCCGTGACAGACACTACGCCGTCATCTGCAAGTTGTCTCAACGTACAGTTGTCACCTAGACAACCGTCAATGTCTTTGACATAAAAATTATACAAAAGGGGCTTAAACATGATCCCTGGGGGAGACCCATGTAGCTAAATCGTGAAGCTGTAGAGGTTCCATGAGAAAAGCTCATATGTTTCTCTGACAGCAAATTGTACAAAAAATTGTTCATTAATGGTGAAAAGCCACAAGTGTGGAGTTTATCTGAAAGAACTTCAACAGATACTGAATCAAAAGCCCCCTTTATGTCCAAGAATACAGAAGCCATTTGCTCTTTTTTAGCAAAAGCTAACTGAATATCTGTGGAAAGCAACGCGAGACAGTCGTTCGTTCCCTTACCCCTTCGGAAACCATATTGAGTATCTGAAAGCAGGTTGTTCGTCTCAACCCATTTGTCCAGACGGAAAAGGATCATTTTCTCCAACAACTTTCGAATACAGGATAACATCGCGATGGGTCGATAGGAGTTGTGGTCGGACGCGGGCTTACCAGGTTTTTGAATGGCAATAACTCTTACCCGCCTCCAATCATCCGGTACAATGTTAAGCTCCAGAAACTGATTAAACAAGTTCAACATGCGCCTCTTTGCGACGTCTGGGAGGTTCTTAAGCAAGTTGAACTTGATCCTGTCAGATCCTGGAGCCGTATTGCCACACGAAAGGAGTGCGAGAGAGAGTTCTACAATTGAAAAAGGTTGGCTGATCTCATCTATCGAATTCGTGGTTTCGCGAGGAATGATCCGTGCCGGCACAGAATCTGGACAAACTTTTCGCGCGAATTTGAGGATCCATTGGTCCGAGTACTCTTCGCTCTCGTTGTTCGTAGTTCGGTTTCGCAACCTTCGCGCCGTGTTCCAAAGAGTACTCATCGACGTTTCGCGCGATAGCCCGTTCACGAATGTTCGCCAGTATCCGCGTTTCTTGGCCTTGATGAGGCTCTTAAGTTCACGTTCGAGAGCCGTGTATACTTCGAAGTGCTCAGGTGTTCCACGTCTACGGAAAACTTTAAACGCGTCGGACTTTTTACGGTAAACCTCGGTGCATTGCTGATCCCACCATGGAGAAGGAGGTTTCCTGCAAAATGACGTTCCTGGAACTGGTCGAGTTTGAGCTTGAAGCGCGCTGTCTAAGATCTGGTTGGAGAGGAAGTTATACTCTTCCAGCGGTGAAAGCCTTTCTACCGTCGTTACGGCTTCATCTACTGCTGTCCTAAACTTTGTCCAATCGATGTGACGGGTAAGATCATACGTGACGTTAACAGATTTCGACGGATTGAACCCGGTGGCAACCGAAATTTTTATGGGCAAGTGATCACTACCGTGGGGATCTTGAATCACATTCCATGTGCAATCCAACGATAATGAATTCGAACAAAGTGTGAGGTCTAATCTACTGCCAACTGAGGATGTACCAGCCAAACGTGTTACTTCTCCATTGTTAAGAACTGTCATATTGAAGTTGTCACAGAGGTCATATATCAGGGAAGACCGGTTGTCATCGTACAGTTCTCCCCAGCCTGTACCGTGAGAGTTAAAATCCCCCATGACCAACCGCGGAGCAGGAAGAACCGAACAAACATCTGAGAGTTGTTTTCGGTTAATGGAGGCTCTTGGAGGAATATAAACGGAAGCAATGCAAAGGCTTTTATTTTTAATAACAGCCTGACATGCGACAACTTCAATACCTGGAATAGGAGGAAAAGTCACTCTATTGAAGGAGTAGCACTTTTTGATCCCCAAAAGTACTCCCCCTCCACGTGAATCCTCACGGTCAAGACGAATAGTATTGAAATCATGAATCGGAAGATTGATTTCGGAAGAGAGCCATGTTTCACAAAGAGCGAATGCATCACAACCGGTAGTGTGAGCTAAAAATTTAAATGATTCCAATTTAGGAATCAAACTTCGACAATTCCACTGTAGAACAGTGATCAAATCCCCGACCTCATTTGGAAAATTATCCATCGAAGGAAATGATAGCTGCAAGAATGGGCCACTTTAATGTTAATTTCTGCAAAAAAGTTTTCACAGTGGGAAGCATTGCCATAACAATGCTTTTGAGAGGGTCAGAAATTTCGAGGTACTTAAAGATACCTTCGGCAATGTCATCAAATGAGAACAGCCCACTAGAGGAGGGGGCTTCTGTTCTTAAAATTGGGGCTTCAGGGGTTTTGGATGTCCCCGGGAGAGATGGGAAGTCCTGGGTGTAGTTAGTACTACGAAAACCAGGAGGATTAGGATTTTCCTTTTTTCCACCTTTCCTTGAATTGGGCAAGCTGGTCTCGGGCTTCTTTTCAGCAACTTTCCGTGGGCGGACGCGTCTTCGCTTCCTTGAAGCACCTTCCGGAAAGGTGAACGATGTTCCCTCTTCAGCCGAATCAAAGTCAGACTCGTCATCTGACAGAGGAGCAAAGGGATTTGTATTGGCATCGGGTGATGGTGAGGCTTTTTTCACCATTTCAGCAAAAGATTGCCTTGAACGCTGTTTTAGCGAGCGTTCTAATTTTTCCCCGCGTTATTTGTACGCCGGGCACGATGAGAGAGCATGAGGAGGAGTTCCTTTACAAAAAGCGCATTTAGGTGTGCTGTCTGCGCACGCGCCATCCTCATGCTTCTCCCCGCAGTTGGAGCAGCGCGCTTTATTGCCGCAATGGGAGGTCGTATGTCCCATCTGCTGGCATTTCTGGCAGATCATGACCCGAGGTACAAACAATCGCACAGGTAGCCGAAGTTTTCCCAACTCGACGTATTGAGGGAGGGCTGAGCCAGAGAAGGTCACGCGAAACGAGTCTGATGGTGTAAACTTTTTTTCACCCTTATTGGTCGACACTGCGCCAAGTTGGCGCACATCCAGTATCTTAACTGGTGACAGCAGAGGGTTCTTAAATCGACCAACCCCCCGCTTCAGCAGGATCTCAGGGGTCAGACTCGTATCGGTGACCACACCCTCGATTTCAATACCCCGAGCTGGGATATATACCCGATACTCGAGTGTAAAAAACTGAGAGACAGCAATCTCATTCGCCTGCTTAAGGTTGGACACAACGACCCGAAGTTTATTCGGTCTTACTTTTATTATCTCGGTCTCGGCCGAGAATCGCTTCGTCAGATCATCAGAAATCTGACAAACATTCAGAGGTTTCGATTTGGGCTGAAAATAAACAACCCATGGACCAGTTGAACTGTCTGGATAAGCACGTGATCTGGTAACTCTATGAGCTACCTCATCATTTCGTGCCATAGATGATTCATCTTGCGATAAATCATCCATGGCTCGCTTGTGGGAGCTTATCACGCTCAACCACTAACGTAATTATCTACAATCAATCACAGATAAACAAACTAAACCTAAAAAAAAACAACTAAAACTAAGTTCACTCTCACACACACTATCAATCACTCTCCACACTCACACACACACTACGATGAAAATGACTCAACTTATCTTATATACTACTAAAAAAAAAACTTATCTTATAAGTATCACGGATCTACTGCAGCTGGGCGACGAATGTGTGCTGCTGCTGCCGAGCGACGATGAGTGACCGCGTGTACCGTCTTAGCGATGACGGTGATGTTGCTGATCGGTGGTAGTTGGTGTATGGAAGAATGCACGCTTCACACGATGGGCTGCTGGTATGCGTGCCGTATAGATTCGGAACAATATGGCTTCTCGATCGTGGCAATATTGCTAATTGCAATTAATGACGCTGTTGCTCCACTTATCACACAATGTTCTCTTCTTCAGTAAATCAAAACTGATTTCACTCGCGACGATTCCACTGGCGATTGAGAAATTCCTTTTTCTGAAGACTAAACAACTCGTAAAAAGCTTCCAAAACAACGGAAAGCGGACCGAACGAACTGTACCGTTCGCGTGTTCACTGGGCAATGCTTTTAAAATATTTGAGCTATTACATTCTTCTCCTTGGACACCAAGCAGCGCGGTAATCAAGTGTGCTGTGCGTCCTGCGCAGACATTACCATGGTTGGGTTGAATGCAGGCACAGCATGTTGCACTCAAATAAAAAAAAAAAAAAAAACTAAGCAAGATAGAAAGTTTGTGTCAAAGAGAGAGATGTAGAACACGTTTAAAGCCATACTTTTGTTCTATCAACCACTGCTGTTTTTTTTTTCTAAAAACATGAAAAAAAAACCCTTAAAAAATGAGAAGTTTAAAACATGTTTATCCCTAAGACACTAAATAACAACAACTCAACATTTAAATGAAAATTTTAAGTAGAAAACTTTCTTAGCTTTCGAATGAAGGAAATATAATCTTGCTAAATATCATATTGAATTACAGCCAATTTAAGACTAACACGTACCAAAAAATAAAAGTTCAATAACTCCGTAAACTATGATCGTTCTTTATATGCGTATAACATTTTTTTTTCTTCAAATATCATCCCCTATCGCCCCTGAATATATTGGCACTACGAAACCGAACACCTTTTATAATGTATTTTACAGCAAAGCGAACAAAATACATACATGACCAGAATATATTCGTTCCCGTACACTGATAGAAAAGTAATGATAATATATTTGTGTCCGACACATAATTTTTTGCAATGTGATCAACAAATGATAGCTATTTTGAACCACTCATATGTGTACACAATACCACTTATACTTTTCATTTGTCAAATATGTGTTTCTCAGTGGACTCTGTTTATGTGTGAGCAAATCAGTCTTATGTGGCACTTTCTACGGATATGAACAAAGTTGGTTAAATTCGGTACAGTTATCCTAGTTGAATAAGTTGTAACATGCGTGCGTATACAACATTTTTTTATGTGGAATACAAAACAGACATACGCACTCAGGTTATTTTACAGAACTCTGTAAAATTTTACCGAATTCTCAACAGCTGAACGTTCGGTAATCCGATTTTACGGATTTCGGTAAAATTTAAACCGAAATCCGGTAGTTTTTTTTACATATATCTGTATAATTTCACCGAAAAGTGTAAAATCGGATTGCCGAACGTTTAACTGTTGAAAATCGGTAAAACTGTACTGAGTGTTGTAAAACAAATTGAAGTGTGTATAACAAATTATTTACTATTTCATTATTCAAGCACGTACATTTAGTCATATTTGAAAATTCAACAATTCTTCAAAACACCGCCGGTCTGGCTTTTGTTCTTCAAACGTGACAATTTCTGCTCCAATTTTGTGATCGTAGACAACTTCTTCAATTCTGCGTTTTTTATGCGTTCAGCTCGTTTAACCTCAGATTTCGTTTTTCCTCAGATTGATTACTTCATTAGATGATGCTGCATACGAACCTTCACGATGCGGCTGGGAGAGATCACCCAGATTATCTGTATACACTATTTTCAATTCTTGAATATTCCTCATTCCTTATGGAATACGTTTCTACACAACCATTATAAAAGAGGCGTACTAGGCAATGACTAAAAGCCTCTATAAAGGCACAAGAACCTACATAAATTTTGTTCCAGTCTTCGACCTATAATACAAAACTTGTAAGGTTTGTACAAATGGGTCAAAAGCGAGTGCTGGCCCTAATTTCCAACTCCAAAATGCCACCAAATTCATCCAATCTGATCACTTTGTATTGAAAGACTTTGCGTTGCGGGGGCGACCCCGGCGTATTGGTGAACATCCATACCTCTCACGCCTAAGTCACGAGTTCGAATCTCACCCCCGGAGAAGTTACGAAAATGCCCAAAAGTGGTGTTTGACTGACTACGATGGGAGATGAACCAACCCGAGGCTGAAAATCTCGATAATCAAGACAAAAAAAAAAAAACTTTGCGTTGCGTTTGTTAGCCCTTGTTTGGTAGACGTTGCGTTTGGTAGACGGGCCGTTTGGTAGACCTCTCCTAGATCTTCCAGACCAGCTTTTCTCGAGACAATACTTCACGGTAGTGCGTGGAATTTTATACTGCTTGCACGCCTGTTTTATCGGAACATTGTTTTGAATCGCTCGAATTCACTGTTGCACTTCAGATTCCGTGTAAGTATGCTTATATTTATTATTTTTTCCCATTTTGATCAACAATTTCCACTTTAGACCATGAGCATAAATAAGTTCAGTTTGCTTACAAAAAGAAATTAGGGGTTGGAAATAGGCAACAAAGCACTTCCAATCAGTCGTAGAATGGACCCTCAAAGTTTATACATTTTTTTAGAATTTTTCATTGTTTTTATATCTGCATAGTAAAATTGAATATAAGTACTAAGTATTAACGTGTTGAAAATGCCTTTTTATTATCTAAAATTTATTTACATGATCAGTTTCCTTTTTTCTCTCCTGTAACGAAAATTCTTACAAATCACTATACCATGCAGTGCTCAGGTAAAAATAATTAATAATGATGTTTTATGTGTGAAATTTGTGAGGAATCATATTCTCACCTTTGTTTTAGTGTTGATACTACGTGTTTTAACTGACAATGCTGAGGTTAAATACGATAATAACGAAATAATTGCAAAATTGTGGCAGGGTGTCCATTACACGCACAGGGTCCATTATACGCATACAATCCCTACATCCGTATGAATAAATAAATAAATACCGATTAAGTGGACGGGGGCTTTTCAAAGAACTGCGTTGTGACCGGAACTGATTATTCTTTGACCCTTTTCTGCCTAAGCCTTAGCCGTTTATTTGTATTTTTTGCCGAAAAGAAATTATTGTTCCTGTGTGCCCAAGAATCGTGTTAAGCAAATAACAGGTTGCCACAGACTGTTTGAAACTTAAAAAAAAACATCAAAACTGTGTTATTACGATACCTGAGCCATCTTGTAATATGCAGTAATAATCGGAACTAAAAATAACGGCCGAGCTTTCCGAACGCTCACCCGAGTTGGCGCCTTTGTAATGGATATGTACAATTATTGTTGATAAGTTTATAACTTATATTAGTTGAAAATATCAGAGTTAAAAAACTAGAAGAAATTTCTGGAAATAGGTAAGTTTATATGCAATATCGATGATAATCTGGCACTTGCTCAATTATTTTCGACAAAGTCACATTTTATCGAAAAATAAATTGTGAAAATATCAGAACGTTCGCCCATGATTCGATTACTGACAGAACGGAAATTAATAGCGGCTTTCAGACAAACCGATTTGATTTGACTCCCTGGTGTAATTCTCATTTTGCTCTGTGTCGCAAGTGCAGCCAATCCATTGAAAGTGTTGGGAAATGCAAAAAAAAAAATGGCAAATTCCATCAGAAAAATTAAATCAATTTAAGAAATTAGAAGAACGAAAAATAAGAGCGTCAGAAGAAAGCCACCTAGCTCAAAACGATAGCCAATGCGGGTGGAGCGAAGCAGGGAAAAAGTGCAATGGTAGTGACGGAGGAGGAACATTCAATCTCCTCTCCATTTTTAAAATGATTACAAATGCTTCCCCAAGCAGTGGATGAGAGTGGACTAGTATAAATCCAAATCGAAGACATCGAAGAAGTTGCCAACAACAGTTTGGGAAGAAAAGGTGCATCCCCATCCGAGCAACAAGCTTAGTGCATCGGTTCTTCGTCAATAAGAAACGTTTCCAGAAATGAAAAACAACATCGAAAAAAGTGGATCAGCTAGCCATACAAACACCAACTTGTTTGGTAAAGGATACGGGCGCTTAGAATGGTAATGGGTGGCAGTGTATGTGGTTGCAGTTTATTTTTTCCAGTGTTTGGTCTGATTCTGTGATGAATTTCTTCACATGTGATCCGTTGGAGGTGGGGTGATCTTTGGCTAAACACAAACTTCGGTAGCTGGCATTCTTAAAAGAAGTATTGAATCGTATTGAATCCAGAACCCATTTGTCTCAAGAATGTCTGATGAGATTTGATTTCAATTAAGCGTGAATTCACATTATGCTAATATCCATTCCCTATCAGATAATGAGCACCGATTGATATATCTCATTTGTAGTGTGGTTAACACAACGTTTCAATGGTTTAACGATGGACAATTTATCTATAATTTTATAAAAATAAAATGATTGGATTATTTTATCCGATCCATATGTGAACTTGAATTCTAACTAGGGAAAAAAATCACATCGACCGACCAGGGGGAGCAAACAAGCTCCACACATAAAACGATAGTTTTGCAATCTCGTAAATGCATTGAATTTATATTAAAAGCATTATATGTGATTGGAAGTTCTCACTGGTGCTATTTGGTCCGTTTGAAGTCAACATTTGCTTTCGTTCCTGCTTCCTGCTTTTCAATATGCCTCCCTCCAGCATGTATTTACGATGACTAAAAGAAACTACACTGCTGGCAGGATCAAGGTCCTTATCTTGAGCTAACCCTTGGAGCAGTGTGAAAAATTTCACCTATTTGTACAAATGCTACCATTTCCCACGATGCCTCCTCCGCTTCGACAGACATCGAACGGACGGGATTGACCAGACGTGTGAAGAGAGCGAGTTAGAAAGAGAGAGAGGGATCACTTTTGGAAGGAAAATAATTTATCCTTTTATGGGTTTCTTGTGGTTTGTTCTCCGGCACCTGACCTTTCCCTCAAGCCCGTCTTCACTAGGAATTTCAGAATCGAATGCACTATCATGGCAGCAGGAGGAGGAAAAATGTAATAAAACGAGTTACCCACCGGTTCATCTACGGTAATGTGTTTTATTTTGATTTATACTGTGCACCCTCTGGAGGCAAGATCTTGATGCATTATTTATTTGATTTGATTGAGAGTTATTGCTTGCATTTGGCTTTGTAAGGCTAATATTTGCCTTACTGATTTGTGATTTTAGATGATAGAGGCTGGATCGATAGGTTTGTTCTGTCCTGATTGATTTTTATTGCAAATACAGATTACTTACCAACCTGGACCGTGTTAATGGTACCCCATGCCCAAGAAGTTTCCAAACAATACACCGTATTTTATTTGCTTAATTTTAACATGAATTTTAATGAGTTCTTATATGCAAAAGGATCGACTTCTACCTACTCCATATGCAATACTGCTTTTAATATTGAATTTACCTCTCAGATAGCAAGGTTCAAGAATCATCCTGAACTAATTGTTGAACAATAGATAGTGTATCGAAAAGTAGTTAGCAACATTCAGCAACAGTGATTATTCTAAAATGGCTTTTTTGTGTGTTGCGGTGAAAAGTTTGTTCACATGTCAATAACTCTTGGGTAATTGATTAGTTTTGGTACAGCGGATCGTTACAAGAATGGGTCAGATTAATCTGGATACATGAAAAAAAGAAGATTTTGCAGATTTGGTGATAGGAAAAGGATGTCACGTACAACCAAATTACAAAACAGGTAATAATGAACCACATTAATGTCAAAAATGTAATCGGAAAATTTGGTGAGACCCGTTCGACGCGGGATGTGGCCAAGTAATTCAACACCAGCATCGGGATGATTCAACGGATCAAAGCTCGGTACTCCCTGAAAACGTACAAGAAACAGAAGGTGCCGGAAAAGTCCCTAGAGCAGCAAGCTCCCGCCAAAACAAGAGCGCGAAAACTGTATAACCGGATTCTGGAGAACAAGGACGGATGAGTCCTGATCGACAACGCCAAGGAAGATTCGCGAGTGCTGCCCGGACCGCAGTATTATACGAAATATGTGGACCAGGATTTGTACGACGTTGACACCACGGTGGTCTTGCAAGGGATTTGTACCAGTGGTTTGCGGTCGGTGATTTTCTACACAAAGGGTACAATTAACGCCAAGTATACGAGAAACAATGTTTGAACCGGTGGTGACAACCACCGACACCAGGAAGACGACTCCACCGCCTAGACCATATATTTATCAACACCTGAACCGGGATCAACGGCTTTACTTCCCTTCCGAAGGAAGACGTGACTAGATTTTTTCACCTCAGAAAAACCACCGACCTTGACTGGGATTGCGCCCAGACCCATTGGGGTTCCAAGTAATAGTCACGCTTACCACTTCACCACCTGCGCCGGCAATTGGGCAATTATCAAGTGGAATTTTTAGAAGGAGGGAACAGTGTACCAAAACATGCAGGAGGAGAAAAACTTGACTGCAGCAAACAAGAAAGTCACGAAAGCAACTGTGGAGAATTAAATGTAGAATTCCTGCTCCAAAGTGCGAGCGTTTTACAGAAACTTAGATTTTCATTTTGAAGTTCCAATAATTATGTCACGCAGTAAGGCGGGAGGGGGGCGGGGGTTTGAGACAACGTGACAGATCCATACAAAAAGATGTGACAAGGAGGGCGGGGGGGTTATAAAAAGTCATGTTTTGCGTGACGTTATTAATGGACGTTTCCTTATATACACTGATAGGCAAAATAAAGTGCCCACCTCATCGTTTTTTCAATTTCTCTCATTTACTTGGTTCAAATTAAAGTAAACACGCTGTATTTTTTTATTATCTTATTTTTTATATTCTTTTTAAGTTTCACTTATGGAATACTGCAAAAAATAAGGAGTTTTACTTAAAGAAAAAACATCAATTTGTGTTGAAAAAAAAAACAGTGACAAAATAAAGTGCCCACTTCATTTAGGCTACAGAAAACATAAATTAAAGTAAAATAAAAGCATTTCAATAATTGACATGTCCTCCTTTGGCCTTCAGGACCTCCTGCAGGCGCTTCGACATGCTCTCGACCAGGTTCTTTAGGTGCTGTGGATCTAGCTCTTCCCAGGGCTTCAAAATAGTTATTTTTATTGGTAACACCAGTTTTGTCAACCTTGGCATCGAGAATCGCCCACATATTCTCGATGAGATTGAGGTCCGGGCTTTGTGGAGGCCATTCCAGCGGTTTGATCCGACAAGACCGGAAGAAAGACTTGGTCTTTTTGGCAGTATGCTTCGAGTCGTTGTCCAGCTGGAATACGAACTTCTCTTCAAGGCCCGTCTGGATCAGCGAAACCTCCAGATTTTTTCGCAGGATGTTGATGTAATGTATGCCGTCATTATCCCGTCGATTTTCACAATGCTTCCCTTTCCACCCCACGAAAAACACCCCCAGACCATCACATTTCCTCCTCCATGCTTCATCGTGCCTTGGATGTGGCGCTCCTGAAGCTCCTCTCTCGATCTGCACCAAACACGAACCCGCCGCTTTCGGTTAAACAGCTCGAATTTTGATTCGTCCGTCCAGAGAACCATTTTCCAGAACTCTAGGGGCTTATCAGCATGCTCCTTAGCAAACTTAAGCCGTTTGGCTTTGTTTGCCTTGCTGATAAATGGGCGCTTCCGGGCAAGTTTGCTATTCAACCCCTGTGCTACGAGACGGCGACGAACAGTTCAACCGGAAACTGATAACTGAAGGGTTTCCTGGATCTCGCGGACAGTTACCTTCGGGTTCTTCTTGACTTCGCGCATGATCTTGGTGTCCGTTCTCACATCCGTTTTCCGCTTCCTGCCTCTGCCAGGGCGATCCACCACTGATCCAAACGTTTTAAGCTTCAGAAGAATTTTGCCAACCGCTGCCTTACTGATACTGTACTTCTTAGCGACAGCCCGGTGCGATTCACCGTTTTGCACATCACGAACGACCAATTTTCGGATACACAAGGGAATTGCTTTCGAAAGCACTGCGTTCTCCATTTTTTTTCAATTGAATCAAATGCGATCACGTATACAAATGCACCAGGTTGAGCCGTTTGCTTCAAAACATGTCAAAATATCAAAACATAAACAATCGAGGGGTCTTCCAATGGAAATTTATCGAAAACATATCGATTTTTGAAGTGGGCACTTTATTTTGTCACTGTTTTTTTTTTCAACACAAATTGATTTTTTTTTCTTTAAGTAAAACTCCTTTTTTTCAGTATTCCATAAGTGAAACTTAAAAAGAATATAAAAAATAAAATAAGAAAAAAACTACACTGTGTTAACTTTAATTTGAACCAAGTAAATGAGAGAAATTGAAAAAACGAAGAGGTGGGCACTTTATTTTGCCTATCAGTGTAAACAGTGAAATGCAATAAATGTTATTTTTCTCCAGTTAATAGAAAACTGAAGTCAAAATATGTTTTCTTTTACCCTTTTATTCAAAAATTGAAAAAAAATTGCTAACTACTTTTCGATACATTCATTAGTTTGTGTATTCTTTTTTCGATCTAAGACCCTTTTCACGGGACACTTCCTCAGCGATTCAAATGTCTTTTTAAGATATTCACACGTAGTATCATGAATACGCTGCAACTTCGTCATAGTGCAACTGGGGATTTTTTTTATTATCGTACAGGTTTTGGCTGAAGGGTCTCAGACTGTTACGGAACTTTGTCGATTTAAGTCATGAACCAACTTCTTAAGCCTAAATTATGTGTTTTTACTAATGATTCATCACCATGTGAAAATTTCACAAATTTAAGCAGAATTAATAAACCAGAAAAAAAAAATTCCAAATTTTTCATGATAACTGAGCTGACTTTCCTAATGAAAGGAGTGCGTAACTGGGCCCATTCTCTTGACTATGCATTGCGAAGTGTACACACTTGATACATTTTTTGGTATTAACACCGGGGACGCTGGGGGTGACAAGTCTACCCGTCCTGCCCATTTAGACTAGCTGATCTAATTTGACATTAACTGGGATGCCACAGTGTCCCAGAATCCAAGAAACCGTTGTCCCTGGTGGAGCGTGTCGCATTGTTGCCTGGATCCATGGGTGTGATGGGGTCTCTAATCCGAGAGCCGCAACAACGCTTGCTGAGCCCGTGAGGATGACGAGAGGTCGATCAGTTGGAATCGTTCTCACGATCCGTACAGCTAGGGCTTCAGCAAAAAAAAGGAACACTGTTCTTGTTGTGGAATTGACAAAAACTGCAGTCAGCGATTCCTATCCCCACTTTGTCTTGCATGACCGAGCCGTCCGTGTAGCCGGTGTGCCGGTCTGCGAGGTGAGCTCTAACAGTCTGCAGGGCCACCTGCGGGTTGGACTCAATCTTGACTGTGAAAAGGTTCCAACCGCTGGCTCCACACCAGAATCCTAGCCACCTGAGGAGGTCCTGGTTGACAAGGCTGTTAAAGAGTTGGTTGACTTCCTCAAAGAGAAAAACTCCTGTACCACCACTAGCTGTATTCTCGAGAAAACCTGCAGTACGTCTGCAAAACGAAGTTGCGATGAAATACTTGAGCGGGAGTGCTCCTGCCTCGAAGGTGGCGCTGTGGTACACAGAGGCTAGTTTGTCCTCTAGCAACTGTATGGCAAGACTCGTAATTTCAATTCCGTACATGATTTGGGTGTTGATGATGGCTCGTAGCCTCGTTGCACGATTGCAATCTAGGTTCCTGCAATGGTTCGAAGGAGGCTGATTCGGGTACGGTAGTTGGATTTTACCACGTCAAGTTGAGGGCGGAACGTTAGAGAGCGGTCGATCCGGATCCCGGCGACCTTGATGGTGGAGCTTCGAGTGATGGGTCTACCTCCAAGAGGGAGACATCGATGGTTGCTGCTGCAGATGTGTATGTAAGCGCTCTTTTCGGAAGATAGTTCAAAACCGATGTCAAGGGCCCAGTTTTCTACGTGCCTTACCGTCTGGATTAGCTTCTTCCGCAAGGTCAGCAGGGTGCTCTTGACAACCATCAGAAGGATGTCGTCCGCATACACAAATATGTCTGCAGGCAGACCTGAGAAGACTACGTTCATCCTGATTAGGAAAAGGGTGATGACAATCACCGACTCCTGTTGCACAACGGTTTCTTTCCTGAAAGTGCCAGATCGATGGTTGCCAATGCTAACTTGGAAAGTCCAATGGCGGATATAGTTTTGTATGAAATGCATGATGTGCCCGCACAGTCCCCAGGCGATGAGCTGGTCCAGCGTTCGTACCAAATACTAGTCGAAACGCATGTTGCCGTTTGTCAATCAGCCCGTTCGTGAATAGGAAATCGCACAACCGATGGTTGACCATCGTCTCGATAATTTTGGACCCACAGCACGTAAGGGAGATAGGTCTATAGTCCTCTGGCGAGTGTCCGGATTTGCCGGCCTTTTTGATAGGGACAACAAGACTGTAAAACCAAGACGGTGGAAGGGTGGCCTCACACCATTCCTTATTCAACATATGCAGTAGTGTCACCATACCGGCGGGTGGTAGGTTCCGCAGCAGGGGGTAGTCGATGTCAGCTGGGCCTGCTGACACTCGCTTGGCTCGGGAAAGAGCGAAGATCAATTCATGGAATGGCTTGTTAATTTCAAGCGGCGGGTCGTCGTTCGGAATGTTGACGTTCAGAATTTAGTTACCTGGCAAGCTGATCTTCCCGCGAAATTGGTCTGGGTATCGATCTAGCGTGGATAGCCTGTAAAAGTATTTCGGGCCCCCTTCCCCGGAGCTCAGCAGTGGTCTGGCTAGGATTGGTCCCGTTGAAGAATTCCGTCCAGGTAGCAGATTTGACTGGCTTTGGCGGCCTCTTTAGTTTCAGCGGCCACCAATTGAGCGCTGTCTTGAAGGGTTTTGGGCTGGTCTTGGGGATGCTCGCAGCAGTGGCATCGCTGGTTCCTACGTAGAAATCTTCGATCAAGGCAGGGATTTCTGTGCACACGTTGCCAACTGCAGTCTGGAAGCTATTCCAGTCTCCTATGTCGTAGAGCCATCGCGGCCTGTGCTTGCGTGAGGTACATGCGGTTTCATTGTTGTTGTGTGACAGGAACGGGTGATGATCACTTCCCAGTGCTTCCCAGTAGATATGCTGAAGAAAGCTGGGGCTGCAGAAGGACAAATATAATGCAGATGATCTAAAAAAAAACAGCTAATGCCAGCCTTATGTCCACAGTAGAATTACTGTTGATTAATGAAAATTTTTATGACGAGACTACTTATTTGGATCTTCTTGAGAAATATTGCTCCACGATGCGTGTATAAATTCCCACGCGATACAACGCATACATATACGAAACGGATCAACAATGGAAGCAATGAACTTACCTGTCCAAGCAAGCCGTTTATGTATTGAACACTACCTTATTTATGGTTTCCAGTAGTTGAGTTGCTTCATCCTATTTTACCCTCCGCGTTCGAAGGATCAGCTCGGAAATATCGGGATCATGATGAAGCTTGTGAATATATAAAATAAAATAAATCAAAACCCGGTCGTCACATTTTATTCAAGGATGCCAGAAGTTGTTTACCATGTTCAGATTAGTCCATATTATTAGCAAATGAACTAAGTTGCCTTTGAAAACATACCGTACACTCCAAATTTTACTTCTTCAGGAATGCACTTTGCATTTTCGGGCATAACTTTTACTAATAATGAAATTCGACTTGTTGAGCATATTATGCACTATGAAGCATTCTTCTTGTAATCGATTACGGGCGACAAACGAATTTGAACATCTAACTTGTCGTAGCGCGTGAAACTGACTGCGTTAAAAATAATGGTTATAACATCAAAGACATGGATCATGTAAATTTAAGGCATATCGCAATATCCAAACAAGTGGCTATTTTTTCAATGCTTTACGGACTTAGACTTGAGGTAATATATTCTTAAAGCTGTTGTAAAGTTGGTATCTGGGACGTAACCTTGGATGTATTTAATATTTTGTATTCAATATTTGGTTTAAATTAAGGTTTGACAAGAGTGAACACACCACCAAATTGTCATGTAACACCGACACATGCAAGCGTCCTTTAACACATAAGAATGAGTTGAAATTGATGAGAATTTAAAATTTTAAAGTGTGTGGTTTGTAAATTAATTTTCCATGATTGCAGACAAAATAAATCAAAGGTGTTCCGGCTACTGTATCATCACAACTCAGATGAATCACCAATATTAGTAAAATTGTAATATAGCTATTCAGCAATTCTTCAGAAAAAGTTCTTTGCTGAGTTTTATTCTGATCAGAGCCATCGAGCGTGAATGCTAAATTTAATGTTTTTTTTATCCCAGTACACATAGGAAGCGCTGCAGAATGCAAAATGTTTACTTTCAAGCACATTGTTTCAACATGTCACATTTGCACCGTTGTTATGAAGTATCGCATCAATTTCGTCCTTACTTAACTTGGATTCTATCTTTCCCTGGTTCCCCTTTACTATATAACCTTATTCGAGTTAACGAAAATCCACTTTCAAGCCCGATTTACAATTATCGGAGCATTGTCGAGGTTTTGACCCGATCCACTTAGACCACAGCTACAATACCTGCATAATTGATCAAAAGAATCGAACATGCCGTTTCCAAAACAACTTGCCCAGCGTAGCCCAAGTGTTCAGCTGATTATAATCACAGTGGGAATTAAAAATTTAACATATTTAGTGTTACTCAGGTTTGTAAACTGATCCGTGCTTAGCTTCGCAGTATACCTATCCAGCTCTCAAGTCAGCAGCCCTGGGAGCTTCTTCATTGTGCGTAGAGCGTAACCCCCAACTCCCATCAAAACCATTAAATAGATAGGCCCCAATCGTATTGACCACAATCGGAAACGTTTAATTAAAATTCTGCAAACGAGAAGAGAAGCGTCGATATGTTCCTTCTGTAAATCAGATTCAGTAACCGTCATCATCCATTGTCCTCTGATGTGCGCAACTGGTTCTGCCGTACGTCCGAATGGGAGTGGGAGGAAGGATATCGAAATCCCATTCCTACAAGACAAACAACTGCCAGATCGAGAAGTAAGCTGTCTAACCATCGAAAGTCTATATCAACTAGATAATCCCCGGATGCTGATGCAGCACGGTGTAGTTAATTAATTATTCTTATTCATCTTAATCTCTGAAGCACGAAATCCTGAAATTGAAGTTCCATTCCCGATTGCCCCTCGTCTCCCATCGGCGAGTCGCCATCGCATGGTGGACGACATTCTTTCTTCAATTGGAGCATCCGTTGCAGCGGATTCAGGCAGGTCTAGGACGAGAGCCAATCTGCTGCCATCGCCAGAAAGCAATCAAAATTCAAAATATCATCTTCCTCGCATGCCTTTTTGGCTTTCGCGCAGTGTCCACCTCGTGTCCATTGTTCACGAAGCAACGCGCCAGCCAGCATGACCTACCTGGAAAGCGAAAGCTATTTTGTCGATATGAGCAGCGGTGGTCATCAAGGGTGGTGCAGTGAGCCGTATTCTTATACTTTAGCCGAGGAAGAGGATGAAGTCTCCTCCCACACTAAACGGTAGAAACAGTTTGTTTTAATTGGATTTCGACAGAGCAGCTGACTACCACTGGCTCCGTATCGTCTCGACTCCTCCCGGGGTATGTATGATTGTTGGAAGGCAAGTGCAACGTCAAATCGAGAGCGCTTTGGAGCAATTGGAAATTTAAAATGGTGTCACCGCGGGAAATTGAATTTATGACGCATAATAGATTAAGGCTGAGCTGGTTCTGGTGGGGTCTGGTGGAAAATATTTGTATGTGTGTGTTACGATTTTTTTAACAATTGCATTTATTTGTAAAGGCTCAATCAAATTTGCTTTACAGAGCTAAAATTCCTAATTCAATATACATTTATGTTCTTAAGAATAAAGTTAAGAGGAGAAGAACCGATTACTTGCTGCCGTCTTGAGGTTAGAGGGACGAGAGTAAGGAGCGGGAGTTTAAATTGATTTTTTTTATTTGGACATTTTCAATGAAAAATAACATAACCACAAATACTGAAATCAAAAACTAAAACTAAACATACAGGTTAAACGAACTACAACGTAAGGCAACGTTAGTCAAAAACACATAAATGAGTTTCATAAACTCTAGATCACGTAGAGCCAAAATATCTCGAACTGGTACATTAGGTTGTTTACTTCAAGCCCGAAGGGATTCATAGACCTCAGATCTGACTACACGACACTCAGCACAAGACCAAATAATGTGATCTGCGTCCTGGTAACCCTGTCTATATTCATTAGGCTGATGCAAAATTCGAAATATTTGCTCCCCTAAGCTTAATCGACGCCAATTTGGGTCCTGATAGTCCCCAACAAATTTTAACACATTTGGTTTTAATTTGGCTTTGCACACGCTATTCAAAGTTTGTATGGGAATTAGTATGAAGAATCTCAAACTTACATTTGCAGATCCCTAACATCTTGATATTATGTCCTTAAAACAAATCTTATATACATTCATATAGTGTAAGTTGTCAACTATCAAAATGCCGGAGATACCTGACATGTAAATTTTATACAAAAATAGTTATGCTAACAGCTAACGAGCGACTGTTGACGAAAAATAGAAATAAAAATTATTGAACGCGATCTGTCGATCATAAACATCGCCTTCTATAGCGCACACCAAGCATGGGAAAAATCGGTTCACTATTCGCTCATTTCTCACTTACGCGCATAAACATTCAGAAGTGAGCGTTACCACGTTTAAACTATTCCGATTCTGTTCTGCATTCATTCTATTCGTAGAAAACAGAATTGAGCAAAACTGGCATCTGATTGTACAGCGAATGAATCGGACGGTAACAGTGCGGACGATTTCTCATTGCCTATTTTTTACCCGCTGAATCATTAACGATTGCATTCAGTTTGATTTAGCTGAGCGAGATTGATTGAATCACACTCATTTCTTAAAATCGTACCTTAAACATCATTTAAGATTTCAAATAATGATCTAACATAATGTTAAGCAATCTAATGCAAAAAAAACATAAAGCGTCATTTTAAACCGTATCGCTGCTCTGATCCTTCCAGCTGATTGCATTCACTGAGTCAAAATAATCTCATTCGGTGCATTCAAATCTCTTACGTTCAGTGGCAACGCTTTCATTCAATATAACATCTAGCTGAAAATTTGTTTCGCATGATTCTGTTTTCCTGGTTTATTCTTTCTACGATGTTCGTTTTCGAGGATTCATGTAGAATCGTTTGATAAGAAACGACACACTCGTTCAGTATTCTGTTAGCAACCGAGGGTTGCTATTTTAAATCGGTAGTGCTCATGCGATTGAATGAGTTTTCCCATGCTTGGCGCACACTTTTGCAAACAAGTCCGCTCTCTCATTGCTCAGAATCTAAAAATGAGGATGAACCCATACAAAGTGTGTATGTATGTGTGTGCGCGTGTGTATGTGTGTGTGCTATTTTTTCTTTTATTAAAAATTGTTCAATTCCTTTATTTGTATTGTAATTTGAAGTTCTATTTATCAGAAAACTATAATTTTGTTAACTTTGTCTGAAATTCCCTCTATTAACCTCGAGACAACCGCGAGTAATCGGTTTTATCCCTTTAACATAGTTTCAAGTCACCTTTTTTTATTCAATGTAAATATAAAACGAAAACTTGGCTCTGTAAAGTTAATTCGATTGAGCCTGTACAAATAAATATTCTTGTTAAAAAAAAAAATGAACCCATACAAAGGTGATGATAAAATATCGCAAAGATCAAGCACTCAGAAGCTCCTGTATGCTCATGAGAAGATAAGGAGAGTGCTTTGCCGGCCTCAAGGAACAAATAGCCTCTATAGAAGTGAGACTATCCGTTAAAGTGAAAAACTGATCCGGTGTTAGTGAGGCAACAATCAGAAATTACAAAAGCATACCCGGAGACAACATACAAGTACACAAGAAAACCGATCCGAGAGTGGTCAGCCAGCACTTCAAGACTCATGATATGAGTCGAATGGATGCAACCTAACGCGATACGACGATACCGATACTGAATACGTTCCAGTTTGATGATGTGCGAAGGAGCCGCTGACTGAAAACAAAAACTACCGTATTCTAAAATCTAATTCAAAACAAAATCGGTGTCCGGTACAACGTTAGAAGATCTTGCGGATGTGCTCCCCAATAGGTTCCGGTAATTATTCGAAGAAAGTAGATTCTTTGCTGGCACTTTCGCTACAGATACTCAATGTGGAATCTCCAGGTGCACTTTGAATCGAACAAGACCCCATAATATTTAAATGACATGGAATGAGTTTTCAGTGTACCCCAAATTTTAAGTTTCGGTAGTGCTGGGTTCTGCTTCCTAGAAAAAACTACCAACTCCGTTTTCTCCGTAGAGAATTCAAAACCTAACAGTAGAGCTTAAGTTAACAAATTATCTAAGGTATCTTGTAATGGTAGGTGTAGATTAACCTCGTTGGGCCCCATGACAGACACTACACTGTCATCTGTAATGTTGACTCGACGTACAGTTGTACAATTTTTATGTCAAATAGATTGACGTTAAAATTATATTGTAAAATTGGACGTAAACATGATCCCTTAGGGAGACCCACGTAGCTAAATCGGGAAGCTGGAGAGTTTCCATGGGAAAAGCTCATATGTTTCATTGACAGCAAATTGTACAAACAATTATTCATTAATGGAGAAAAGCTACAAGCGTGGTGTTTATCTGAAAAAACTTCAACAGATACTGAAACAAAAGTCTCTTGATATCCAAGAATACAAAAGCCATTTGCTCGTTTTTAGCTAAAGCTAACTGAACATCTGTGGAAAGCAACTCGAGACAGCCGTTTGTTCCCTTACCCCTACGCAAACCACGTTGAGTATCCTTAGATACGTCTGGGAGGTTCATAATCAGGTTGAACTTGACCCTATCAGCACCTGGAACCGTATTGCTACACGAAAGGAGTGTGAGAGAGACAGTTCTCTCTCCAACAAGGTCGGCTGATCTCATCTATTGAATTTTCGGTTTCGCGAGGAATTTTCGTTTTGACACATAATCTCGATAAACTTTTCGCGCGAACTTGAGGATCCATTGCTCCGAATACTCCTCGTTCTCGATGTACGTATGAAGAGCTCAGTAGTTCCACATCTACGGAAAACTTTAAACACGTCGGACTTTTAAAGGTAAACCTTGGTGAATTGCTGATCCCACAATAAAGAAAGAGGGTTTAATGCGCAATGACGTCCCTGAAAATGGTCGAGTCTGAGCTTGAAGCGCGCTGTCTAAGATCAGGTTGGAAGCCCTTCTACTGTCGTTACGGCTTCATCTTTTGCTGCCCTAAACTTTGTCCAATCGATGTAACGGGTTAAATCATATGCGACGTTAATGGATTCCAACGGATTGAACGCAGAGACAATCGAAATTGTTATGGGCAAGTAATCGTTACCGTGGGGATCTTGAATCATGTGGTGGACTTCATAGGTTGCATTCCAATCTATTATACCAATCGGGATAAACCCCTGTCCACATCTCACCACTACTAACACACGACGGTAGCGCATCCAGCGATCGCTATGGCTAAAGGGCGAACATGAAATTATTGCGACACATTCAACAGGGCTTACCTTTTTTACCATTGGGTAAAAATCAACCAAATTTTGCACACTTTCTCATTGATGTGTATTGTTCACATGCTGTCAAACTCGATTCGTGTTTTTCGATTCATCGAAAATGGAGGTGAACCAACACGAGTCGAGAGAACAAATTCTTTCCAAACACCTGGAATTTCCTGACCTGTCGCACCGGCAGTTTAGAAAAATGTTGAACATTCACCATTCAACCGTCTCCAGAGTGTTGAAGCGGATCCATGAGCGGTTGACGTTGGACCACGGCAAAGGAGCTGGAAGAAAACCGGGACCGGAGAACAAAAAGACGGAGGGAAAGGTGAAGCGGATGATTAAAGCAAATCCCAACGTCTCAAGCCGTGATTTGGCTAAAAAGATCGGCATGTCGCAGAGCTACGTCCAGAATGCAAAGAAGAGAGCTGGACTACATACAAACAAGGTACATAACTTCCCAAACCGCGATGAGCGGCAACAATCTACGGCTAAAACTCGGTCACGGAAGCTCTACGAGAAGATGCTGACAAAATATGGCTGCTGTGTGATGGACGACGAAACGTATATAAAAGCCGATTTTAAGCAAATTCCGGGGTTGGGGTTTTTCACCGGCAAGAGCAAGTTCTATGTGAACGACAAATTTAAGAAGAAGAAAATGTCGAAGTTCGCCTCCAAATATCTCATTGGGCAGGCCATCTGCTCTTGCGGACTGAGGAGTGAGCCTTTCGTGACAAAGGGCACAGTAAATGGCGAAATCTACAAATCTAAGTGCCTCGAGAAGCGCCTTTTGCCGTTTTTGCAGCAGCACGACGAAGCTCCGCTATTTTGGCCAGATTTGGCATCATGCCACTATTCTAAAAGTGTCCTGGACATGAATCCGCCAAACTGTTCGGAGCTGCGCCCGGTGGAGCAGTACTGGGCAATGATGAAGCGGGAACTTCGGAAGAGCAAGAAGACAGTCGAAGACGAGAAGGACATGTTAAGAAAATGGAAAAAAAACTGAGAAACTGGTCCCGGATGACACTGTAAAGACTTCGATGGAGGGCATCAAGCGAAAATGCGTTCAATTTTACACTCAAGGCTCCATCGATTAACTTTCCTTTTGATTTTTGAAGTAAATATATGTATAAAACTACCATAAAATTTTGGTTTGATTCTAAACATTATAAGAAAATTGGCATGACATTTTCGGTGTCGCAATAATTTCGTGTTCGCTCTTTATGATAGTCTTACTGCGACATCGGTGCTTTGCGGACTACTAACGTTTTCACAAATCACATTCCATGTACATCCAACGATAATGAATTCGAAAAAAGCATGAACTCCAATCTACTGCCAACTAAGGATGAACGTGTAACGTCTCCATTTTTAAGAACTGTTATATTGATGTTGTCACAAAGGTATTAAGGTAGACCGGTTATCATCGAACATTTCTGTCCAGCTTGTACCGTGAGAATTGAAACCTCCCATGATCAACCGCGAAGCAGGAAGAACGGAACAAATATTTGAAAGTTGTTTTCGGTTAATAGAGGTTCTAGGAGAAATATACAAAAAGACAATGCAAAAGCTTTTTTTGCACAATGCAAAAGCTGATTGAACGATTGTGCGAAGCTGTAACCAATATTACGTTAGGTGAGAACTGTTTTTCATCGAAGTTTATTTGGAATTTGTCCTTACCGTTACTATTTGTCGATCCTTCAATGCTCGAATTATGCCATGGTTGGTGTAGTTGTCGGATTGGATGTTGAATAGAAGATCGTGCAACTGCTGCCGACGACATGACCGCAATCAGTTTGTCCGCTTTCAAAGTGCTGGTAAATAATCGGAGACGAACGGATAGGAGCATTCCACATATCGTCCCAATAGTTGCGGAACATCATCGGAACGATCGATATTTTCACTAGAGTATTTTTTGAATCCCTAACGAATTAAAACTCGACACAACGGGTAATTTGGCTTGTTTAATTGCATTTCACGCTTTTCACAACACAGATCACGATCTGAATAACGCCTCGTTTGAGTGTTGTTGACTGACAGCGTCAGAACATGCAGCGGGACTGGCTTGATGGCGTTTAAAGGGCGATACGGTCAAAATTTGGTCAATATCAACTTGACGTATTTCTTTCAATTTTGCATTTAAAAAACCTGAACACCCCTCATTTTGAAGGTGTGTGTGTGTAGAATGTTGCTCCTATTTTGATTTTGGAATTCACTCTTCAGTTGTCAAAATGCCGCTGAGACGACAAAGAGAGTTGCCGGTAGTTTCAAGCGAAACCCTAACCTATCTCTCCGAGATGCCGCAAATAAGCTGGGTGTATCGTCTACAACCGTGCATCGAGCCAAAAAACGAGCAGGACTATCGACTTACAAGAAGGTAGTGACTCCAAATCGCGATGACAAACAAAATACGACGGCCAAAGCGCGATCCCGGAGGCTGTACACGACGATGCTGACGAAGTTTGACTGCGTGGTAATGGACGACGAAACCTACGTCAAAGCCGACTACAAGCAGCTTCCGGGACAGGAGTTTTATACGGCAAAAGGAAGGGGAAAGGTAGCAGATATTTTCAAGCACACGAAACTGTCAAAGTTCGCAAAGAAATATCTGGTTTGGCAAGCCATCTGTACCTGTGGCTTGAAAAGCAGCATTTTCATAGCTTCCGGGACTGTCAACCAAGAAATTTACGTGAAAGAGTGTTTGAATAAACGTCTGCTGCCTTTCCTGAAGAAACACGGTTGTTCCGTACTGTTTTGGCCGGATTTGGCATCTTGCCATTACGGTAAAAAGGCCATGGAGTGGTACGCCGCTAACAACGTGCAGGTGGTTCCCAAGGACAAGAACTCTCCCAACACGCCAGAGCTCCGCCCAATTGAGAAATACTGGGCTTTTGTCAAGCGGAACCTAAAGAAGACCAAAAAAACTGCTAAGGACGAGCAGCAGTTCAAGGCAAACTGGCTTTCTGCGGCGAAGAAGGTGGACAAGGTGGCTGTACAAAATCTGATGGCAGGGGTCAAGCGTAAGGCCCGGCAATTCGGATTTGGAAAAGCGGAAGCCTAACTGAATATTTTTCCTGAATTTTATACTAATTGAACTTGAAAAAGAAACTTAATTTGATTTTTTAAATAAACAATTTCACCGATTTACACGCGTTTTTCCTTGACCAAATTTTGACCGTATCACCCTTTATGTAAGGTCCGGCACATCAGGCAGTTTACTTGTGTTGGAAGCAAAAATTAGCAAACATTACTGGGCAAGTAAATTACGACGCCAAACTACCATAACACTCAATATATTGTGAATTGATAGTTTGACATCACCATAAACAGCTATACCGTGATAACGATTAACACTGTGAGGAAACTCAAATTCCGCAATGTATACATTGTCACGTCTCATAAATACCGTTGCCCGGACCTTTTATAAGCGTCATTGCGACTGGATGACGGAGAAATAACCCAAAACCAGGGGCCTGGTAACCCTATCCTATTTGCTAGCGTTTGACAGTATGCAACATATCACGAGCCTTATTTGAATAAGGCTGATCTGACGTTTGTTACTAAGGGTAGGAACGCCAGTATTGTTTACAAACAATGGATCTTTTGACGTTTGGTTGTTAGAGATGTTGACTACAGGAACATCTCTGTTCGCCAGATCCCTGCCCAAAACATATAGTTTGTTTTAGTTATTTTTTCTTTAAACAAAATATTAGTTTGATTTAACCACCGCTTTAGTTGAATTGATTTAAAATATTAATTTGTTTTCCTAAGCCAACGCAACCTGCGTGTTGGTAAAAATTAACCCCTCTCAAGGTGGAAACAACACAGATATTAATTTAGAACAACCATAATTTGAGTGGTATTTTGGTCATATCTTTAGGTAGAAACAACCAACCTGCCAGTTTGTTTGAAAACACAATCGTTGGTTCAAAACCACAAAACCGATTTTTAAAACAACTAGTTTTTTTGTTTGGATGTCAACAAACTTGTTGGTTGTTTCAAACGGGACTGCTTTTTCTCCGTGTACCTGTTATTTGCGTATTTAGTTGTTAAAACCGGCTCAGTAATTTATAAGTTCTGAATATATATAAACAAATATTTAGAAAAAAAAACATTTTTCGAACCAACTCAACGCAGAAATGGTCACCTTAATGACAAAATAAAAGGAAAAACCGGTTCTGATATTTTTTAATAAGAAACAAACCTACCACTAATTATGAAATTCTGAAAGAACGTGTATCTAATTTCTATGGAATTGCTGAATAACTTCTCAAATGGTGTCCAAAAACTTAAAAAATACCAAGCAACAAAGAGAGCAATCCTTTTTTTAGACTACTGTATAACGCTTCAATTGACGAGTCATTTTAATTTGCAGTATATCCTGTCTCTACAAATTGATTCCATTCTATTCCAGCTTCCCACCAATATAGGCTAACCAACCGTATTCTCACTGAATCAAGACTCGAAGCATCTTGCATCGTTCGTCGACTAGTCACGGTTTCGAATATTGGCTCCGGTTATTTTCCTCCAGGAAAATAAAGTGATTTTTAATTAAAAAATATCCATTTGAAGAATAACGTTAAAATAATAGAGCACCGATCTGACGAAAAAAAAACTCACACTACACAAAATGGTACAGTTGTACCGAGCAGAAAGAATTGATCAGGTTATAGCAGAGTGTACGGTTGCTGTCTATAAAAAATCTATTTTTCCAGAGAACAGCATGCAGAATGTAAATCTGGAGTGAATACCAATTTGGGCGTAACAGGTTTTGCCAACAATGATAACTTCATGACAGTTTTTGGCAGATCATGTAGCATATATGAATGATTGTCGATGTATTTAAAAACAATGGTTACCCAAATCAGTTTCGCCCAAATCGAGTGCCATTCCAGAAATGTTTGTCGCGACGCAGTTATTGTGATGATACATCTCGATTTGGATTCCACCTGCTACCAGCCAGAGTTGCTTTTGGCTGCGATGAATCATGTAATTGAATGAGTTGGAAATTTCATCCCGTGGCTGATCGTATCAGTTTCTTTTTTAATTAACTTTTTCGATTATGTTTTTGAATGCACTTTATGGTTCACTCAGGCATATCCATCGGAGTCACTCGATGATGGAGATGCCAAATTTCGACTTGGAAGATTTTCTTATTCAATTGTTAACGCTACAATTCTATTCAACTATCGATTTCAGAGATCATTAATCTTCACTGAACATTTCCGTTTTGGAATGCTAATGACAACTAATCAAGAATTGTTCATTCTCTCTATCGGTTTTATAGCCTGATATGATGCCAACACATAATTGCAATGTTCGTAATTAGAAAATTCCTCTAGATGATTGATAGCCTGCTATTAAAATGGACTCGATGGCATCGAATATGGACCAATTTCAATGTTGATGCGATGTGGGAAAGTGAATGGAAGTAGCACTTTGAATTTTGTGTGAACACGGTAGTATACATACATACAGCTAGACAAATCCTTTGCAGCGCCAAACCACACTCCTTCTCACTCTTGTGTGGGTGGTCATTAAACTAAATTCAATTAAACAGTCAGCCTTTGTTGGCATTCGGGCAGTGGATAGGAATGGAAAACCTGTCAGATAAATGTTCGAAACTTAGTCCTATACGTGCTAATGCATCTTACGGCTCGTTTCCTCGATCTTGGTGTACGTAAAAGTTTTTGCCTCCTCCATGAGTGTTGCCCATCCGTCAACGAGGGGAAGGGGGAATGAGGATTCTTTGCACTTAATTAAAATATTTCTTCCTGGTTTCAGTGTTCTAAAAAACATTTTAACCGCAGACGTAGTCGACTGCTGTTGTGATGATGTGACATGCAATGGTGCAATAGTGGAATTGACGTCAAAACAATGTCTTTCTGGGAGATTTTATGATACACATGTTTGTCATATTACTTTTATAGGTAAAAGTTACAGTTCGCCAATCCAGAAGATATTTTTCATAAAATCGATCGATTTGCCATCCCAAATTATATCAAATGAACTCATTCGACTTCAACTCAGTTCGATTTCATTTATTATTCTCCCTGTATCCACTTGCAAATAGTCGTTTCCTTTAATGCGCCATAAAGGAGTGTATAATATTAATAGCATCTGCAATTTCATTTTCTTACGAAGTACCGCATATTTGTTATGCTGCTTCATCTAGATTCGGCAAGTCACCACAGGCCGCAATGTTTTCATACTGATTCCTGTCCGGAAGCTTTCGACCAAGCAGCAAGTGGCAGCGCCAAAGACACAGCAAGCAAGGAAACAAGTTAGTAAGCGAAGAATCGTCAGCCCAAAAATCATCTGTGAGATCTTTTAGCTCGTGCCCTTTCATTAAATTGAGCGGTGCTTGCATTTGTGTATTCAATGTGAAAAAGTATCGCTTTGGAATATGGCTATAACATAGATTCCTAGAGACTAAATAGATGCCAATGCTGTTTGCTGTTAAGTTAATGCGACGCGATTATGACTGAAAATTCAGGTAAATCTACCTCAGAGTAAAAATGTGCACAGCAAAAAGTAGTCATCAGAAAAGTAAAGTTATTAAAAGATACGTATGGGGAAATCAACAGTTTAACGTTTATTCAATAGTTCAATAGTTTAATCAATTGGATGTGTCGTAACCAAATGCTCGTACCTTTCGTTTGACACCTTCCATGAGTTTTTGTACAGTGTCAATCAACGCTAATTTTGTAGCGGGACTCGTGGAAAGAGCTTGACACGGTCGGTGTGGATGCTAGTTCGGTTGCAACTATTTTTGCAGAAATTGACGTGTTTTTTATCAAAATTGATTTCCAAAGTGTATCAAAAGTTCGGCTAAACGTGTTCTGCTTGCATTTGTGAAAAAATAGTGCATTTCCGATCGGTTTGCGGTGGAAATTTCGCATCCAAAGATTGCTCACCGATTTTTTTTTTCGTTCGACGACGGGTTTCCTTTCGCGAGAGTGGCGTGTTTTTTTTGGAATGAATTTGTGTTAGTGTGCTTGGTTGGAGATCGAAACCGCACACCAACTCAAAGGCCCGAGAAGAATCCCGAAGTGTCCCAACACAAACGTTAAGTGATAAAAGCATATAATTGTTTTTGTGTGGGGAAGTGAATCAGCTTGAAGTTGAGAGAGTGAGATCAGTGCTCGAGTTTCGAGATGCGGCTGCTCGATTGTTTTGTTTTGATTTGGCTTTGTGCACAAATTACGTAACG